>OY743152.1:21849200-22120023 GCA_963555695.1 Dasypolia templi
TCTGAAAGCGAAGCCAAGCATGAAACATCAGAAAATCGTCTTTGCATTCGATTTTAAAGAAAGATTTTAATTCAAAAGCGTTTTAAATTCAATTGGTTCAGAAATTGAAGGACAACGCAAATCAAATGATTTTTGCGAACGAAATGCTCCGGCGATTCAACAACTTTGGAATCATACTGTTTATTGACGAAGCCAACTTTCACCTGAATGGTAATGAGCAGGATTGTCACACATGAAAGCATGAATAAAACATCAGGTCAATTGAAACAAAGTCATTGTGTCAGCGTGTTTTCACCAAACTTCGTTCCAGATTAGAAGAGTGCCAGCAGCGTAACGGTCATCATTTGGATAATATAATCTTTTCGAAATAATTTTACATTTTGTATTCTAATAATCAACAAAAAAAAAACTTGGTTACTAGTAGTTTTTGTTTTATTGAACTAACAAATACCCCACACCCTTTTTGGTCACCCTGTATATTGTTTCGTGTTATTTTTCCCATCGAGCAATGATGGCCCAGTGGTAGCCGCCGCGAATTATGAGTCATAGGTTCGAACCCAGTCAGGCACTTTACTTTTTGTAAATTATTGCACCACCACTGGTCTTAATTAAAACGGTGAAGGAAAAGATCGTGAGGAAATCGGCATGTCTTAGAACTAAAAAATTTATTGACGTGTCACATCTACCAAACCGCACTGGGCCTGCTTGGTGTATTATGGCCCACTCCTTCTCATATAGAGGAGGCCTGTGTCCCAGTAGTGGATACATTGCAGGCTGATTATGTATGCATGAATGTATGTTATTTTCCCCATCGACACACTATAAAGAAGATGTTGTATGTACTACGCTTTTACATAAAGAGCATTGTTTTGGATAAAACTAGATCCTGGTTTATGCTGGGAGGTGAGGCCGTCAGGGTTCATTACTTGAAATCACAGTTGAACACCTATTGTGATGTCTAATTATGAATGACAGAAATGAGTAATTTGTTCATGTTCATTCCTGCCTTACTTTCGACGTGTTTATCACAGCTTTCCGTGACTTCAGGTCTTTTGCTATCGAAATGAGAAAAAAAACTTCGTTAACGTGGAATTAGATCGCACAGTTCCTACAATAGATCAAAACACAACTAACAAAACAATACCCAGTTTATTAGTCTTCTCAACATAGTAAGGAAACGAACCAAAACCGCAAAGCTTACAGTGTATATCTTTTCTTTCTATTTGCTCTCCACCATTAGGTTTGGGGTACAAAGCGACACGTCCACATTACTTCTTCGCACGGACCTCACTTAAAAGTTCCCTGCAGTTTGAATCTGGGTGTGTCCTTACCACGACATTAGTAACGACCCTACGGCTTTGTTCTCGGTGAAAGCGGCGATCGGAAAGGGAGCGATGGCAAGGCACATACCTCCGTAAAAGTATTGGTTCAATCTACTTTAAGGTGGAAAATAAATCAATTTCGATGCGCGAAAAGGCGCGCGTAGTCGTGAGAATGCTCTAGAATTCGCGCTATTGCGCCATAGACGCTTGAAGCCGCACTGCCCAATGGCCATCTCTTCACGCCACTTCTCGTAGATTCCCTTGATGACGCATACGGTAGCCGCGAGACGGGAAGACGTGCTACCCGTGTTTCTTATCATGTCTAATTTGTACGTTACATAATAGAGATAAAATACAAAAAATATATACGTAAATGGACCCCAAAAACCTTTCCACTGCCGCTCCGTGCCACGCTGTCATCGGCAACGTGGCCTATCGGTGACGGAGCACGGCTTGAATTAATTATTAGCTCACTTTACCTATTTTACTTACGTGGTAATTGTTTTAATGACGGTTTAATGATATTGCAATTTTATGTTTTACATTTCTGTGTATTTTATTTCTGAGTTTGTTCTAGATTCAATATTGTACGAGGTGGTGTTTTACAAGTCGAAAATATTAATAAAGTTTCCTAACTCTGCTATGTTATACACAGGCCTTCAAAAGTTACCAGAATTTTTAAATTGCAATAACTTTTAAAGTACACAAGATGTATTTTCGAAATAAAAATCGATTTAAAAAATAATTTAACTTTTATATAAAAACTTAAGAGAAAGGCAGAAAAAACTTTATTTTCAAAAACAGTCTTTTTCAAATTCCTAGTTTGACTTTTTTGTTTCTGTTTTTGTTTTCACGTTTATTTCTTGATCGATGAATTTTTATTCAAAAGCCAAGGTGTCAGTCCAAACTTTACTTATCATGCTTCTTTCACGTATAAAATGTGCAAGAATCTTGCCTTTGCTGGGATAAGGCATCAGCATGCGTCGTACTGCAAGAATGGTGGGTGTTACATTAAGAAAGATCAAGCAGGTGAAGCGAAATTACGAAGAAACTGGAAACCATCTAAGGACTTGTAATGGCAGACCCAGGTATACTAGTGCTCGAGAAGACCGCTATTTTGTCTCCGCTGTGTTGAGAAATCGCCATCTTAATGCAGCTGAAGTCCAGCAACAGCTTCTACAGACCCGAAGAGACTACATCAGTGAAAGTTCAGTGAGAAGAAGACTTGCTGAAGCAAACCACCAAGTGGACTAGCAAGTGGCCCCAAACTCGAGAGAGGGTATCAATTAGCAAGACTGCGCTAGGCTCGTGAACACATACAGTGGAGTGTAGAAAAATGGGCCTCTTGCCCTTTTTTCTACTTTTTTTGTTCACTGGTAAGTCTTGATTCTCACTAGTCACGTCAAAGGGGTTCTGATGAGCGATACATTCAAGCCTGCTTCACAGAAAGAGTCCACTGGGGAAAGATATGCTCAAGAGATCCTTAATTAGTATGCAGGGCCATATTACATTTACAGATATATACTGATGCAGGATAACGCCAGGCCACACACCGCTCAGGCTGTGCGAGAGTACATTCACGAGGTTTGTGTGAACTTGATGAACTCAACCCGATCGAGCACGCCTGAAATGAGCTCAGGAGGCTTCGTCTGTGCAATTATGCATGAAGTTATCTTGACTAATAATTGCCGGAGACATATTATGCAGGACGGGACGGTTGGCGTGTGTCGGGCATGCCACCGTCCGGGTGAGCCCATCAGACATTATCTCTGGTTGTTCTCGTCTAGCTAACGGCAAGCACTTGCACAGGCATAACCAAGTAGCCAGAATTATTCACATGTAGGCAGGATACGGACGCTAAGAAATCTACACCAGGCTCATGAAGAGCCCGATAGAAGCACCCGTGAAGCTCCTTTCTTTGCCATTCCGCCTTGTGGTCATTGATAGTAAGTACTACAGGTTTGCACCAGTTCTCTGTAGCCAAAGAGAGCAGGGTGTGCCCTTATGCACTACGATCACATGACGGTGCATACCCACTTCGGCCTAAAAAAATATTCCCTGCATTTAAAACTTCCACCTTATGTACAGTCTCATCACCGATGATCGCGGCTGATGCGTCCAGTTTGCGCTCAGCAGTGTACAGATCCTCCTAACCATTTGTTTATTTTTTCTTTATATGTTAGATGATTTTGTATACCTACAATGCTCGACAAATTGCTGTTGCAACCTAACAGCAAAACGTGAAACAAAAGTATGTGCCAAAAAGTTCTAACCATCCATCGAAGTCTAGCATTGGAGGCATGAATATGTTTGCGAGCGGCCTGTGAAAGGTTTCTGAAAACTGCTTTAGGCGCACTTTGCACTCTTCCTGAACAGTGCCGCTCGCCGAGGTAGTTGCGAAACATACTATCAGTAGTAATCGATTTCATTTTGACAGTTAAACAACATTCATTGCTTAATTTACGTTGTTAAGCAGACTAATTTATCGAACATATGAAGCAATTGATTACCAAAATCCTTTAAAAAGATTCAGATAGTGATTAATTGTGTGTTACGCAATACGGGTCGCGTTCGGTGACGATTGCGTATACTCGGCTCCAGCCGGTCTGTGACGCTGAATCGGGTAAAGTCGGCTCCATTCGTAAGTTACTTCTTTTAGAACCTTATGTAGGAGCGTGTTCAATGAAAGAGGCGCGAACAGGATTACAAAAGGTATAATTATTAAATGAAAACAAATGGTGTTCCAGCAAACCGTTAAAAACGAAGTTACTAGATAGAGAAATGATTGTAATACCAGAAGGGTCACAATGTGATTCTATGAAGTTAACGATATAAAACAATCGAAATTAATAAATTACGCGGACGAAATATATTAGCGCGGTGCGGATCAAAGTAGCGTGAACGCGCTATGGAGGCTTCTTGGTTACTGGCTTGGTGGACGCTCTCGACTGCCCTGCAGCCAATGACTGCGGGGCGGCGGCGCACAGTGGGTCGAAACTATGATTTTAGTGACTTAGGGCTCAACTTTGCTTTTTTACTTTTTTCCTCATGTGGATGGATAGAGCTCATTAACCTCAACAATAATTGTTCTGATGTATTTTTTCCTAAACTTTATACTTTGGGTAGAAAAATGTGTTTTGTTATTTTTTTGTATGGAGCGGATCAAATAACCTTAAATTCCTGCTAAGTAGCGTGTGATCCCGCGTTGAAACTTTATTTTTCATATACCTTGTCTAGTCTATTATCATTTGATGCTATTAACGTGTGCATAAAGTTGCAACTCTGCCAAATAAATGGATCGAAAAAAATGAAAAAATATATAGAATAAAAAGCTACATTTTTTACTTTCGTAAGTTCTTTTAAGTTAAATTTGATATGGAATAGTAAGTAAAAGCACGTAATAATACACATAGTTACTTAACAACTAACAACAATACATTTAAAAGGTCCCTAATTAGCTTAAATTTACTAATATATGTAGTATTAGTAAATTTAAAGCTAATCACACTAATCATAATACATTTAAAAGGTCCCTAATTAGCTTAAATTTACTAATATATGTAGTATTAGTAAATTTAAAGCTAATCACACTAATCATAATACATTTAAAAGGTCCCTAATTAGCTTAAATTTACTAATATATGTAGTAGTAGTAAATTTAAGCTAATTAGGGATCTATAAATTTCAATTTCTTTGTTTTAATGACTTTAACATGTTTATGAAATGTTATTTTAAGTTAGATTTAATACTGAATAGTGAGTAAAGATAGGTACATAATAATACAAATTAGTAAAGGTAAACTAACATTACTACAACTAACACAAGCAAACTAAAAACTAACTATAACAAACATCAAACATTACTATTTCCTTTCAATTATGAGTTTGACATTTATAAACTAATAAAAAAAACGAGAAACTTACAAACTACCAAAAAATCTTATTCACTATCGCTATGACTATCTTGTAAATTATCTACATCAATAAAATCTATATCGGATTCTGTGGGAAAAATCAGCAGAAGCTCTTTGACTTTTGGAGAGAGAACCATTATATTTTGTTTCACCATTCGAGGTCTTAGACTTGTGATCTTTGGATCAGAAGACAAAAGAAGATTGTGTATAATATCCTCATTTGTCGCCGTTCTACTTACCTTTCTAGAATGACTCTCTCTATATTTCCGGAAATCTTTATTACGAGCTTCCGCTGCCTCTTCCGACAGTTTACCTATAGGTATGGCACCAAAGTGCTTAATTATATCACTCCCATGTACTAACAATTTATGTATACTGGAAGGCATATAATACCAGGGATATAAGTGAACGTACAATTGTGCAGTATCTCTACAAAATTCGGAAAACTTAGAAAGATCCACGCTCTCTCCAGATGCAACCGTCTGAAGAATCACATGAAACCTTTCTATTAAATCTTTATCTATTCCTGTTATGCGAGCTGTTGTTTCTGCATCCCTAAAAAATCTTCTGGCAGTATTGCCATCATTGGTTGTGCCTACTCCTTGCTTGACTACGTCAATAAGTAAACCGCATTCTTTCTTAAACGCTTGCTGTATAGCGCTCTTTCTGAGTGACATTTTTTCTTTGTCATCGCCCCTGCAACTCCATTTTTTGAAGTCCAAACGATAAGCTGCAAACAAAAAGAAATATCACTTAAATAAAAATCTCACAAGTAACTATATAACGTGAAAAAAATTATGAACTAATAAAATTATATTTACCGATATGAAGTAAGCACTCCATGCTTCTTATCCAGGCATGTAAAGATGACATTCCATACTGGAACACTTCTTCGTTGTTCTCTTTTTGAGCAAGTGACTCTAAATTGTTCATCTCTGACGGTTTTGCTTTGCAGATATCACAGACAGCTGAAGCTGAACGATATTTTGCCGTCTATCATCGTCAAGTGCAATTGATGCTTAACTTCAACTTGATTGAACTTGATTGGCTGAAGTGTTTCTATTTCTTCGGTTATGCTAGCTTTTATAGTTACCACTGTTGACTGCGTTTCTTTGGTAAATTTGAACATTATCGGACGGCAATAGAAAGTTGATGAGGGTCGATCGTTTTCCCAAACAATTGTTCCATCACATTGTTGAAGCCTTATAGGAACTAGACTGGCCATGAAGATAGTTGAGTCATCAAACTCTGCTTCAGTCTTTTGTTTATAATTACTTTGACCTGAGGCTCCATCAAAACCCCATTTGCTTATTAGCAGTAACTCAGTTGGCGAATCCAAATCACTTCTAAAAGCCTAGATACCGTCAAGTTGAGTAAAGCTTGCAGTTTAATAGCAGCTCCTTCTTCAGTTATAATTATGTCTTCTTTCCCTGGATAACATTTTGCCTTCGCTTGTTTTATTTTATAATAAGAAGGGTATAAATCAGACCTATTTTCACTTGCTGCTTCTCTTAGGCTTATATACTGCCACTTACTTAATTTAAGTGAAACTAATAAAGACAGTGCCTTATCGGGTGAATATGTACTACTTTTCGGTTTACTTGTACATAAACACTCTTTAACTTTTTCTAGATCTTCGGGGTGATTTAGTAAATGGTTCATAATTTTTCCTACATCCTCATTTCCGGTGTTTCTTAAACTAGCAATTGTAGTAGCTTTAAGTTCATCCGGGGATAACGAAAGCGATTGGTTAATTTGATCAACGCGTCGTCGTTTTTGCCTGGAGCCCAATTCCTCGAAAGGTTTTCGAGGTGTAAATGTAGATGTCGAAGCTTCTGTAGTAGATGGTGGTAGATTTTCGACATCTTCAGTATTACAAATCTCGAGCCTTTCCTGTTCAGTGTTCACAGCTTCAGGTATCATTCCTTCGGGCCAGTTTATTGCACGTTCCAACCAATCACCATTTTTTCTTACAAACTGTGCTAACGTGCGACTACTTCGTTCCCATCTTGCACTTATATTTGAACAAAAGCGCGTACAGAATTTTTGGAGCTCAACACTGTTCTCTTCGGTCACGTTTATTTTATGTTGTAGGAATTGAAAGAATTTTTGACTATCCGACAGTGACTTGACCTGCTCTCTTAAAATCATAAATAAATCTAAATTGTTAACTAAATAATCCATTATAACGAAAAAGGGACGATCAGAATCACGAGATGTTAGTAGTAGTACGAATAAACGAACACTAGTTAGTATATAATAAATTATGGTCATTTTATACTTCCAGAATCCAGTGACAAACAATGTTTACTAATTTTTCTACTACCCTCATTAACTAATTATCCTAATTAATATTACAGTAATGACTAAAAGTGAAAAACATTGTTATTTTATAAGGTAAAAGGTTAAGCTAATTACAGTAATTAAACACACAAATAGAAATTAATTGATTTCATATCCACATTTTTAAATAAAGGTCCCTAATTAGCTTAAATTTACTAATATAAGTAGTATTAGTAAATTTAAGCTAATTAGGGACCTTTTAAATGTATTGTTGTTAGTTGCTAAGTAATTATGTGTATTATTACGTGCTTTTACTTACTATTCCATATCAAATTTAACTTAAAATAACTTACGAAAGTAAAAAATGAAGCTTTTTATTCTATGTATTTTTTCATTTTTTTCGATCCATTTATTTGGCAGAGTTGCAACTTTATGCATTTGTTTATAGCATCAAATGATAATAGACCAGACAAGGTATATGAAAAATAAAGTTTCAACGCGGGATCACACGCTACTTAGCAGGAATTTAAGTTTATTTGAGCCGCTCCATACAAAAAAATAACAAAACACATTTTTCTACCCAAAGTATAAAGTTTAGGAAATAATACATCAGAACAATTATTATTGAGGTTAATGAGCTCTACCCATCCGCATAAAAAAAAAAGTGAAAAAGCAAAGTTGAGCCCTAAGTCACTAAAATCATAGTTTCGACCCACTGTGCGGCGGTGCGGGCGAGGTAACGGCCGGACAGGTGTGGCGGCAAGCTCGTACGCACACTTATGCAGCACGCACACTGGTGCGCATCTGGCGCGCACCGGTAAAACCCAAGGAGTCGTTCTTCTGGTATTAAAATCATTTCTCTATCTAGTAACTTCGTTTTTAACTGTTTGCTGGAACACAATTTGTTTTCATTTAATAATTATACCTTTTGTAATCCTGTTCGCGCCTCTTTCATTGAACACGCTCCTACATAAGGTTCTAAAAGAAGTAACTTACGAATGGAGCCGACTTTACCCGATTCAGCGTCACAGACCGGCTGGAGCCGAGTATACGCAATCGTCACCGAACGCGACCCGTATTGCGTAACACACAATTAATCACTATCTGAATCTTTTTAAAGGATTTTGGTAATCAATTGCTTCATATGTTCGATAAATTAGTCTGCTTAACAACGTAAATTAAGCAATGAATGTTGATTAACTGTCAAAATGAAATCGATTACTACTGATAGTATGTTACGCAACTACCTCGGCGAGCGGCACTGTTCAGGAAGAGTGCAAAGTGCGCCTAAAGCAGTTTTCAGAAACCTTTCACAGGCCGCTCGCAAACATATTCATGCCTCCAATGCTAGACTTCGATGGATGGTTAGAACTTTTTGGCACATACTTTTGTTTCACGTTTTGCTGTTAGGTTGCAACAGCAATTTGTCGAGCATTGTAGGTATACAAAATCATCTAACATATAAAGAAAAAATAAACAAATGGTTAGGAGGATCTGTACACTGCTGAGCGCAAACTGGACGCATCAGCCGCGATCATCGGTGATGAGACTGTACATAAGGTGGAAGTTTTAAATGCAGGGAATATTTATTTAGGCCGAAGTGGGTATGCACCGTCATGTGATCGTAGTGCATAAGGGCACACCCTGCTCTCTTTGGCTACAGAGAACTGGTGCAAACCTGTAGTACTTACTATCAATGACCACAAGGCGGAATGGCAAAGAAAGGAGCTTCACGGGTGCTTCTATCGGGCTCTTCATGAGCCTGGTGTAGATTTCTTAGCGTCCGTATCCTGCCTACATGTGAATAATTCTGGCTACTTGGTTATGCCTGTGCAAGTGCTTGCCGTTAGCTAGACGAGAACAACCAGAGATAATATGTCTGATGGGCTCACCCGGACGGTGGCATGCCCGACACACGCCAACCGTCCCGTCCTGCATAATATGTCTCCGGCAATTATTAGTCAAGATAACTTCATGCATAATTGCACAGACGAAGCCTCCTGAGCTCATTTCAGGCGTGCTCGATCGGGTTGAGTTCATCAAGTTCACACAAACCTCGTGAATGTACTCTCGCACAGCCTGAGCGGTGTGTGGCCTGGCGTTATCCTGCATCAGTATATATCTGTAAATGTAATATGGCCCTGCATACTAATTAAGGATCTCTTGAGCATATCTTTCCCCAGTGGACTCTTTCTGTGAAGCAGGCTTGAATGTATCGCTCATCAGAACCCCTTTGACGTGACTAGTGAGAATCAAGACTTACCAGTGAACAAAAAAAGTAGAAAAAAGGGCAAGAGGCCCATTTTTCTACACTCCACTGTATGTGTTCACGAGCCTAGCGCAGTCTTGCTAATTGATACCCTCTCTCGAGTTTGGGGCCACTTGCTAGTCCACTTGGTGGTTTGCTTCAGCAAGTCTTCTTCTCACTGAACTTTCACTGATGTAGTCTCTTCGGGTCTGTAGAAGCTGTTGCTGGACTTCAGCTGCATTAAGATGGCGATTTCTCAACACAGCGGAGACAAAATAGCGGTCTTCTCGAGCACTAGTATACCTGGGTCTGCCATTACAAGTCCTTAGATGGTTTCCAGTTTCTTCGTAATTTCGCTTCACCTGCTTGATCTTTCTTAATGTAACACCCACCATTCTTGCAGTACGACGCATGCTGATGCCTTATCCCAGCAAAGGCAAGATTCTTGCACATTTTATACGTGAAAGAAGCATGATAAGTAAAGTTTGGACTGACACCTTGGCTTTTGAATAAAAATTCATCGATCAAGAAATAAACGTGAAAACAAAAACAGAAACAAAAAAGTCAAACTAGGAATTTGAAAAAGACTGTTTTTGAAAATAAAGTTTTTTCTGCCTTTCTCTTAAGTTTTTATATAAAAGTTAAATTATTTTTTAAATCGATTTTTATTTCGAAAATACATCTTGTGTACTTTAAAAGTTATTGCAATTTAAAAATTCTGGTAACTTTTGAAGGCCTGTGTATAACATAGCAGAGTTAGGAAACTTTATTAATATTTTCGACTTGTAAAACACCACCTCGTACAATATTGAATCTAGAACAAACTCAGAAATAAAATACACAGAAATGTAAAACATAAAATTGCAATATCATTAAACCGTCATTAAAACAATTACCACGTAAGTAAAATAGGTAAAGTGAGCTAATAATTAATTCAAGCCGTGCTCCGTCACCGATAGGCCACGTTGCTGATGACAGCGTCGCACGGAGCGGCAGTGGAAAGGTTTTTGGGGTCCATTTACGTATATATTTTTATATACGTAAATGGACCAAAAAATTACTTACTTTTACATTATTTTCCACCTCAAAGTAGATTGAACCAATACTTTTACGGAGGTGTGTGCCTTGCCATCGCTCCCTTTCCGATCGCCGCTTTCACCGAGAACAAAGCCGTAGGGTCGTTACTAATGTCGTGGTAAGGACACACCCAGATTCAAACTGCAGGGAACTTTTAAAAGTGGTCCGTGCGAAGAAGTAATGTGGACGTGTCGCTTTGTACCCCAAACCTAGTGGTGGAGAGAAAATAGAAATAAAAGATATACACTGTAAGCTTTGCGGTTTTGGTTCGTTGCCTTACTATGTTGAGAAGACTAATAAACTGGGTATTGTTTTGTTAGTTGTGGGTTGATCTATTGTTACAAGTTAACGAAGTTTTTTTTCTCATTTCGATATCAAAAGACCTGAAGTCACGGAAAGCTGTGATAAACACGTCGAAAGTAATGCAGGAATGAACATGAACAAATTACTCATTTCTGTCATTCATAATTAGACATCACAATAGGTGTTCAACTGTGATTTCAAGTAATGAAGCCGTCATCTCAGCATCAACCATGATCTAGTTTTATCCAAAACAATGCTCTTTATGTTAAAACGTAGTACATACAACATCTTCTTTTGAGTGTGTCGATGGGGAAAATAACATACATTCATGCATACATAATCAGCCTGCAATGTATCCACTACTGGGACACAGGCCTCCTCTATGTGAGAAGGAGTGGGCTATAATCCACCAAGCGGGCCCAGTGCGGTTTGGTAGATGTGACATGTCAATATTTTTTTTTGTTCTAAGACATGCCGATTTCCTCACGATCTTTTCCTTCACCGCTTTAATTAAGACCAGTGGTGGTGCAATAATTTACAAAAAGTAAAGTGCCTGACTGGGTTCGAACCTATGACTCATAATTCGCGGTGGCTACCACTGGGCCATCATTGCTCGATGGGAAAAATAACTCGAAACAATATACAGGGTGACCAAAAAGGGTGTGGAGTATTTGTTAGTTCAATAAAACAAAAACTACTAGTAACCAAGTTTTTTTTTGTTGATTATTAGAATACAAAATGTAAAATTATTTCGAAAAGATTATATATCCAAATGATGACCGTTACGCTGCTGGCACTCTTCTAATCTGGAACGAAGTTTGGTGAAAACACGCTGACACAATGATTTTGTTTCAATTGACCTGATGTTTTATTCATGCTTTCATGTGTGACAATCCTGCTCATTACCATTCAGGTGAAAGTTGGCTTCGTCACTAAACAGTATGATTCCAAAGTTGTTGAATCGCCGCAGCATTTCGTTCGCAAAATTCACTTGATTTGCGTTGTCCGTATCCTTCAATTCCTGAACCAATTGAATTTAAAACGCTTTTGAATTAAAATCTTTCTTTAAAATCGAATGCAAAGACGATTTTCTGATGTTTCATGCTTGGATTCGCTTTCAGATGGATAAAGATGGATTTTGACGAACTTAACTGTCCTGCTGTGTCCCTCCACAGACAATGGTTCACCTTCCATCCCGCACCGCATGCCCTGCCACCTGCACACACGTGAGGACCTAATCTACCTTTATCTAAATACAAGGTGTCCAAAAAGCCAAACCTTAAAAAGACTTCGTACTCAAGTCTGATCACCGGCCAACGCATTAGGGACCGGGGATCAGAGCCGTCCATGACAGTGCTACAGAGGATTAATAGACGCAAAAGTTTTCTTGAGTAAGTGAGTCCAGCCAAAGGCAGCCGCTCCACAGGAAGATGTAAACTTTGGCAAGAGTTGCTTAAACCTCCTGGTTTGGCTGGTAGAGGCTCTCTGATGGTTCAACAATCAGATCAATCAGATCAGTTCCTGTAGTGTCTATTGACAGTGTGACGAGAGTAAACTGACCTGCTGGAGTTATCGTTTTTTATGTGTCTGGCTGTAGATCCGAATATGCGTTATTTTTTATTAGAAGCGATATCGATTATGAACTATTTAGGATTCCGTACCTCAAAGGAAAAAACGGAACCCTCATAGGATCACTTCGTTGTCCGTTCGTACGTCTGTCAGGATCGCAGTGAGAAATCAAGTGAAATTATTATCAAATACGTAGGCGGTCCATTGGAGCTCTAAAAAATCAAGCTTCAAAGTCATCGCACTAAAATAATATGGCCATATAAGCGACATATTTTTGTACTCACAAATAAATCTAAACCTTTACTATAGATACTTTCCGTTGATATCAGCATAAAATTTACAAATAAGCAAGGTCTCACAGCACAAGCAAAGAAAAATGATCAAAGATAGTTAATTTGTAGTTTTTTCACTTAAAAATACTTCTTTGCGATTACAAACTTACATTTGCAGTTGGAGAATTGACCGTGACGTATGTATATCGGTGTGCGGTAGATTATTTTTTTACTACAAAGTTTAGTTTGTTATTGGGATCAATTCATTCCAACTGCGAAACCCTTCATTGGGCGTGGTCCGACACGCACTTGACCAATTTTCTTTTTACACCTTCGCGTATATTCGTTTTCTTCACGTTTTGTTTTGTGATTGAAAACACTTTTTCTATCAATGCGTGGTTATTCAGCATCAGGATTATTAACTATTTATAAATTGAAAATACGGGTCAATAATATCAAACGCAGCTTATCATAAGCCTCTGCACAGGTTTCACGGAACCTTATGTATTTAAATTAGGTTGCATTAAAGCATCACTTCATGATTTTCACACATTCAATCCTTTACTTTTGTGTATCATCTTCTAAAATATCATCTTAGCGAAAATATTTCTTGTTTTTATTTAATTGTCTAAGATCCTTTTCCTCACCGCACTTTTACAATAATTATAATCAAGTAATTTATTTATAAATATTGGTCGGATTTGAATAATTAGTTTTGATAACTCAATTCATGTGGAAGGCTTTAAAGCATCACAAACATCTACTTAGGAGCAAAAAACACCTGAAGCTTCATTTTTATAAAAGTTACGAGAAGGAAGATATTTTTAATTAAATATTTTTAACCCTCATTTTTCCTGTTGTAGTGTGAAATTACAAACTGTAGTGTCTGCAGGTATGCCCCGAGATTACTGGTAAAATATACTGAGCAAACTTATTTTAAAGGAAGGAAACATTGGACTAATGTAGTATGATCTTTATTTTGTTACTTTATTCATACAATGAAGGTTGAAAGAAAAGTTCACACTCGGCTGTAATTGTATTTTTTTTGTGGGTAGATACTACTACTACATTTCAATGCATTTCTATATTTTCCTATTGACAGCAATGCGGACGATTTTTTTCTTGAACGATGACGTATTTCCTTCTTTTTATAAATACATGTACATATTATTATTTTAAGTCAGGTATTTATACATACCTGTAAATAAAACTGCCATGTATTGCTGTGTTTCAGTTTGAAGAGTATGTGCCTGATGTACACTGGTACAGCAATCCAAACTGCACTATT
The DNA here is from genome assembly GCA_963555695.1 of Dasypolia templi. NCBI lineage: Eukaryota > Metazoa > Arthropoda > Insecta > Lepidoptera > Noctuidae > Dasypolia > Dasypolia templi. Next base: position 21,863,476 of record OY743152.1, read on the forward strand.
AATATTATATATGCAAAACACTCGAAGTTTTATCCCGATAGTACGTTCCTGTGGGATTATTTGTGGCCTCCTCTTGGTTGACTCTTCTAGTATTGTTAGGTCGCGGTCGTATTAATAGGTCGCGGTAACTCACTACTTACTAATTATTTTGAAGGATATTGCTTATCCATTGCTTTATATGTTCGACAAATTTGTCTGCTCAACAACGTAAATAAATCAATGAATGTTGTTGAACTATCAAAATGAAAGCCATTTCTACTGTTAGTGCCACGCAAGTACCTTGCTGGTCATAATCTATCACTGTGCAAATTGTCATCCAAACATGTTCATCGTTTAATGTTGTTTATAATTTTATGGTTCTTTTTGCTGAAGATAATGCCCATCAATCACATGTGGCATGACTACCAACCCACACTGGGCTCGCGTGGTAGATGATAGCCCATTCAATTTTTATGAGAGGAGGAGGTACCAGCAGCGGGTACATTATAGGCTGATTATGTATGTGTCTGTAATGACAATAAACGCAATTTTATTTATTTCTTTCTTCAGCCGTAAAGGAATGAACGACGAATTCAGTTTATTTAGGACAGAAGTGCTTGTTGGTTACTCAGAAACGTTTCCATCATGGATGTTCGTTCATACTAATATGGCCACGTTGTTCATTAAAAAAAATACGTAAAAGGCTGTCACATCAATCATCGTAAAAATGTTGCAGAGTATGCAAAGCTTTTAGTGGTAACATGTCTCTTTTGAATAAAGATAGGTATCCTTGTCATTTATGAACGTCGGTATTCAAGAGATTAGGTTTTTAAGAACAACTAACTTATTCTGATTGCTAACTTAAGATAAGTCTGAGTTGTTAGGTGAAAAACTAGGCAAAAATGAGACCTTTTCTCATTTAGTTATTTTTCCCCGTTATCATGTCGGAGACTAGCATTCTGCTAGCTTTCGTCAAAAACGTCCTCCCCTATATCCTCGCTAAATATGGCAAAGAAATTGTTGACCTACGCCAACGCTCCACCCCCACTTCGTCCCAGGGCGCACTCGGAGAATTTAGTGACGCCCTGGATACCCCGCTATCGCCACCTGCCGCCAAGGGATTCCGGCCATTGTTTCGTCAGTGAATGCTCCGGCCGCTAATTCGGCCCCTATTGTCTCACCCGCCATTGTCGCGCCCGCCATTGTCTCGCCCGCCTTTGTCCGGCCGCCATTGTCCCGGCCGCTTTTGTGTTGACTGCCATTGTCTCGGAGACAATTAACCCAATGCAGCTGCGCGCCGCAGCTGCAATCTCGACTCGCCCGGAGAGCATGGACACGTCAGTCCCGATCTCCGAGGATGAAGCCCTCTCTTCCTCCTCCAGTGAGGACGACTTCCAAGTCGTCGGAAAGGGAGGCAAGAAGAGGAGGGTTAAATCCTCCGCCCCATCGCTGGCTTAAAGCGAGACAGGGCCTAGTCTATGACATGGTCCTGGTCATCTGTGACCCTACTGAAGGTCACCACCCGATCTACAAGGTGAAGTCGGTATGCTCTCTCTCGGGCATTTCAATCGAGAAGCCATACAGAGCCTATATGATTGGTCAGTACCATCGCTGCCAAATGTATGGACACTCGCAGTCCAACTGCTATGCAACCCCTATATGCGTCAAGTGTCTAGGCGAGCATGGCACCGCCGACTGTTCTTGCCCTAAACATAGGGAACAATGTTTGGAGCCTCCGAGCTGCGTACTCTGCGGCCAATCAAGACACGTGGCAAATTACCGTGGGTGTCCTAAAGCCCCGAAGTCCTTCCCTCCCAAATTCGCGGAACGCGCTTGTGACTGCCAGCACAGGGAAAGCCCCTGGGTAAAGCTTGCCGGAACGGCTTAGTCCACAGAGGCCCTCTCTCTGGGCAAACTTAAATCACCAGAAAGCTCCCGCAGCTTCGGTGCCATCTCAACCCGCTTTACCCGCTGAAATTCCAGCGCTGATGACTACCGCCACCCCAGCGCCGCGGCCCCTTCGGCTTCTCCGGTTGCACCGCAAAGATCCCAGGGCCGAAACAGCGCCCAAATCATAGTAATTACATACGCGACACTCTTCACCACCGCGACGGACAAAATGGCTAATGAAATCGTTGCTGCAAATGGCAACGCTCATCGCCTTATGGAAATCCTCAACGCGTATCCCGAGATCGCGCAAGTCCTTAATTCACTTAAATATAAATTCCCGATGGATAATACCAGATTAAGTTGCACCAAACCCTGGTATATTAAATAAGGCTTTTTTTACCCAAAGGGCGTTTCAGGTCAACGCGATGAGATCGCCGTTTTCCCCCGCGACCAGCAGCTTGACATCCTTGACATACAGGAAACCTTCTTAAAGCCTCATCACCGAAACCCGAACATTGCCAACTATAAACTAGTTCGCAATAACAGGTCTCGATGCCACAAGGGTGGCACCCGAATATACTTTAGGAAATCTTTGTACTGCATCTCAGTCGACCCACCTCCTCTCTTCTCTCATCTGGGGGCCTCCATCTGTCGGCTCGGCATGACCGGTCACCAACCGATCACCATCATCTCCGCCTATCCCACCAGACAATGGTCCAGAGGATCCCATCTGGCTCCAAAAGGACTTCACTGCCCTCTTCGGTATGAGTGACTCCGTCATCTTGTCGGGGGATCTCAATGCCAAACACCCGGCATGGAACAGTAGCACGACTTCTACAAGAGGTAGGATCGTCTTCAAGTTAGGCGAATCCCTTGACTTTGACGTCATCGCTCCAATGAGCCCGACCCATTTCCCCGGAAATCCCAATCAGCTTCCCGATGTACTCGATGTAGCGCTGCTCAAGAGCGTAAACCTCCGTCTGCAATCGATAGAGACGCTACACGAGCTTAACTCTCAACTACGTTCGGTAGTCATGCATGTTATTCGGGCCCGTTCGATCCCAACCGCCCCCGTCAGACCCAGATGATAACCAACGGGAGGAAAGTAAACGAAAGACTGAAATCCACCACGTCGCCTCACTTGGACACCCGGGGATGGTGTCAGTAGCCGACACGACGGCCACAATCGACTCGTTTAAAGAGCACGTTCAATCCGTATTGACGGATTGTTCACGGGAAGTTCCGGTGAATGTGGTATTTTGTTACAGCAAAATCACATCTTATAATCTATTTATCACCTGAGGAGCTGTTGTGCACAGTAATTCTTTCTATGATTCAATAAGTACCAAAGTTTTTATGAAAATTGTATGAAACTCATTTTACTTACATTTCTTTATCTGATAATTATTGTACTGCTGAAAAGCAAACCTTTAGAAACATCTGTCTATTTTTCCACATCCTTTTATATCATTTCATGTGATCTCTTATTATTCTATTCTATTTTTATGATATGGCAAGCAAAGCCGATGTCGACTATTCTGCCAATGTCTAAAGTGGATCTCTTATTATTTTCTTGTAATAAATTTCTTGTATTAAATGTTGTGACATTTTGTATGTAACATTGTCATCTGTCAGTTTTTCTTTTTCTATGGTATAGAGCTAAGAGGTCGTCTATTTTATTATAAAGGTATCGTAAAATTAGTGTTAAGCCAGGTTCTCACTGTAAGCCATCTTTATTGTTCCTGGCCGATAATTAATTAAGAAGTATTTTAAGATTTAAAAAGTCACTTCTAGAACGATCGGCCAGAGTCTATAAAAGGCAACCGTTAGTTTTTACCAGGTTCTTTCTTTTCTGTTCGTTTGCTTGATACTCACCAGTCAATGTACTTCTAAAGCTCCTTAATATAAACGTGTTGAAACGCAGTGATTTTATTTAATATTAACATCTTGTGTGCGTGACATTTATTGACTCATTCAATCACCTCAGACCCTCCCACTTGCGTCTTCGAAAGGAGAGGAGTTCGACACGTCTTGGAGAGAATACATTACTTGGCGTGAGACACCGCCTCCAATACAGTGAGACGAGAGGTCCTTATTAACATTTATCTTATTTATTTCTAAGATTGAACATCACACGGCTTGCCTCCCTGACTAACAAAAAAAAAAAGGACGTGGGATCCCTCACGACGGGCTGCGGGCTGGTGGAGCAGCTTCAGCGAGCTCAACTCTACCGACTTCGGGGCGGAGTAGCGGCCTGCGAGAGGTGCTTCGACTTCCGAGCTGCTTCGCTACCGTGTGCTCACTCGACGGACTGCGAGACGGAGGAGCGGCCGACGAGCGCTGCTTCAACTTCGAGGAGGATCATCCTACGCGAGTTACAACCTACTAATCGATTCCTATTCTTTAATATCTTTTCCAACTTATTTTGTATTTCATATTCTAAAATTTAAATAACTTGTAACCAACCAGTCCCAGTTGTGTTCTACTATTTTAATTATTGTGAATGTGAAGAAGTTGTGGATTTGTTGTTTTTTTAATGCATTTTTTTTTTAATAATTAGTTTTAATCATAGTCTGGCAGTTTGAGTATTTTATGCGGCCTACCCAAATGTCCTTTCAGACGACAACCCTAACAGTTTGACCTGCGAGATGTGATACAAAAAAAAAATAAGATTACGATACCTCATGTTGGACAAGTAGAAACTAGTGTTCTTATAAAGGGTGAATAGTTGAAACCCGAAAACATCACAGTATTCTTACGCATAACTTTGGATGCCAAGCTTCAATAGGACCCCCATATTGATAAAATTTCAAAAAAGCTTAGCTCTGCAGCATACGCCGTTAGAAAAATTCGTAATTTAACTGATTTAGAGACATCCCGTTCAGTATACTTTCTTTATTTTCATAGAGTGATGTCCTACGGTATTCTGTTGTAGGGAAATGCCGCCGATATTCAGACAATTTTTGTTTTACAAGTAAGGGCAATTCGTTCAATTTACAATATACTCCCTCAGAGACAAATTTAAAGAGATTGAAATGAATGTGCCTTCTCAGTATATTTATTAAAATCTTTTGTATGCACATAAAAATATAAATCTGATTAAAAAAATACAGTGATATCCATAATATAAATACTAGGAACAAACACAAATTTGTTGTTCCTAATATCAGGATCAAGGAAATTGGTGGCTTGTTTAAATGTCAGTGTATACGTTTTTTTATTAAACTTCCTAGCCACATTCAAGAACTAAGCCGTAATAAACTCAAATCTTTTATAAAGCGGAAACTATGGATGTCAGAAAGCCTATTATACTGTCAAGGACTACATTGAGGACAAAAAGGCTTGGGTTTGAGCTGCTCCAATAAATTTATACAGATAATGTTGATGTTTATTAATCAAACTTTTTACTATTTTTTCTATATTTGTACTTTTTTTATAGTATGATATTATTTTACTTTTTGTGAATGTGAGGACTAAGTAGGTAATTGTCTTTTTCTTTTTTTCTTTCAGTTAGTTTTAATGATGGTCTGGCAGTTTGAGTATTTTATGCGGCCTACCCAAATGTCCTTTCTTTTGTATTGTTCGTCGAATCGTTGAGCTCCTTAGTTTTGAGTTGAGCTACACGATAATTGACAAATACGTGCAATGACTGGACAGGTCCACTCAAATCTGTGTGGTTCTTTCCTCAAAAGACCATTTCAGACACCAGTCTACATGGTCCTCGAATGATCTGACCAAGATTATTTTCAGATTTTTAAAAAGACCTTGACATTGATGGACTTTATACATACAATGACATGAAAATGTACTTTGCAAAGTATTGTGAATTTTAATTATTCTTATTGTGAAGACTTGTTGTTTTTTTTAGTTAGTTTTAATCATGGTCTGGCAGTTTGAATAATTTATGCGGCCTACCCAAATGTCTTTTGTTTGGTAATGTTCGTCGAATCGTTGGGCTCCTTAAGTTCTGTGTTGAGCTGCATGATTACTGACAAATGCGTGCACTGACTGGACAGGTCCACTCATTCTGTGTGGTTTGTTCTTCAAAAGACCATTTCAGACACCAATCTATATAGTCTTCATATGATCTGACCAAGACTATGTCTGGACTTTAAAAGAGACCTCTGAGTTTGTTTCGGCCTTTCTTCTCAGAGTAGTCAGATAGGAAACATCGATCTCATCTAGTTTGTAAATTATGATTGACGTGTAAAAGTGTTTGTACAAACCTACTTCCAGAAATAAAATCATTTATCATTTATTAACTTTGAAAACAAGCGCAAGAAACATCCAATCAAACATTGAATCATAGTTAAAATTCCGTTTTATTTATTTTAAACATAAATTAACATTCTACATTCTGAAGTTGTTTACAAATCGCTAAGCACAATAAAAGGCATGCTGCCGTACAAAAAATAAAATGGTTCTAATCGGGCAGGAGAATGATGACACTTTTAATACATTTAGTGACGGCGCACAGCGCGTTTGTCAATGCTAATGAAATATCAACATTGCGGTTCAAAAAATAAAAATGAAAATCGCCTTGCCTCGAGTAGTAGTATATTAACATTCGCGTTTGACAATCAATTTGGCTCTTGCGTAACAAGACCTGTATATGGAAAATCATGAAATAATGTTTTTTTGTGTCAAACTCGCCATTTTCTTATAACTTAGACTTCACATTTTTAAAGTTAGCTTTTAGCAAAGGGTTAGGGTCCTGAGATGTATACGGTTTAGCTGAGGGCACGACGACCTCGTCAGTCGATAATGTTTATTCAATCGACTGCCTCAAATACCTCCGGATCTTGCGTTAATAAATATTGTATGTCACGATTTTTATTTACACATTCTATGTAAATGTTTGTGCTAACCAGGTATTTTATTGAGGCTGTGTGTGTCTGTTTATAGATGACAACACTTAGAATTTTGTGCATGGGTGTCAGTGACATTATTGATTTACTTTTCATAACGTTAAATAGAAGTTACTCTAATTGTTAATACTGCCTCGTTGGTCTGGTGGTCGCAAGTGCTACTACGAAGCATGAGGTCCTGGGTTCGATTCCCGGGTCGGGCTGTGTTATTGGGTTTTTCTATCTGGCAATTTTCAGAAGCAGTCTGGACTCTGAATTTCTGCTATTTTGATGGCAAAAGGCTCGCCCCTGCAACATGGGACTTATACATATCTGGCAAAATATGTGTGTACTATAGATGCCCCTCTGCCTAACCTTTCGAAAATTAGAGGCATGATGTTAAGTTATGGTAAAAGAAGATGTTTGCAGTGGTGTGAAAGTATTTTATTGCGTTCTTCTTTAAAATATAGTTAACCAAATTTTGCCTGTATCTCAATTCACCTTTTCTTGAATAGCGTTTGGCTAAAGTACGTGGTTACTTGAACAAATCATTGCTTGGGTCTTTGTGTTTTAAATGTCGAACGATTCATAAGGCGAAACGAGATTTTAAAAGTGAAAAGTCGAAATAAGATCTTTTTTTTCTGTTAATTTTGTTCCGAACTATACATAGTTATTTAAAGTCACCCACTTTCAATGTTAAAATAAATGGTACATTGCACATCAGATGAATTCGAGTTTAGTTAAAAGCTAAAACTCAATTTCCTTACCCCACAAAAAATAATTGACAAAACAAAAAAATATAACAATAAATATTATTTTTATGGCGTCAAACTAGATTTATTCTCATCAGTTTTACAGAATAATATTGATTTAGAGCCGTGCTGAAACTAGCTTATCTTATTGACTGAACGCTGCATTTTTATTAAATAAGCCCTCAAGTCACGATAGCAAATAAAAATATTGCATCGGATAGACATTTTGAAGTGCTGTTTTCATAAATGTTCACTATTACTTTTAGGCGAGATTTAAGCAAACCTATCAAAATTCCCATTTTGCGCTCCAAAAAATTTACTGAACACTCTAATATAATTATTCTCTTTTGTTAACCTCAAATAATTCATTTATTGGAATCCTAAAAATACTAAATGGCCAAGTAACTGCGACCAACCTGGATATAACGCTGCTGCGGTTCCTCCTTTGGCTAAACTTCATTTTCTACTTATTACACTTTAACATTAAATAAGTCTTTTTAAATAAATTTTATTCTAGTCTTGTAACCCTCGCTCTCAAATAACATGGGTAGATGACTAGATACCCCTAGCAAATTAATAATGGTTATGCAAGAAACTAACTTTATTATACAGAGTTTTTAAATATCATATGAAATAAAACCATAAACAATCTACAACGTGATTATAAAAAGTAAAAATTTTGCTTTGGCTTGTTTTCTCACTTTTGTTTTCAATCTGCCAAATCACAATTATAACAGGCGGTCATTGTCGTCTTGAACCATCAGAAGAATGTACACGTACCGCCACTATGTTAGAAGAAGGCAGAAGTCAGCGAAGTACAGAAAGAAATAGACATGTCACTTTCTACAGTGCAATGAGTCGTGGACGACTTTTCGATGCCGACGTTTCCGAGAAACTAGGAAGAACATAAGAAGGCTTATTCCCTTTCACTTTACCCCCCTTAGCTTTTTCCTCCGCCCCGAGGAGGTGGCTTTCTTATCTGTGTGCTCGTTGGCCGCCGCCATCAGCGTCGTGCCGTGAGCCTCTTCTTGTGGCTGTTGTGTCTGCTTGGCGGCCACTTGGGGCCGCGGTGAAGCGGCTGAGATGGCAGCGGTCCCCGCTCGCTTGTTTCGGGTCGCTTCCCGAAGCACAGGGCACTTCATATTGCACGCGGGGTGCGGGCCACCGCAGTTGACGCAGGTGGCCGGCTCTTCCCGCGGGCGTGGGCATTCACCTTCCGTGTGCTTGCCCCCGCATCGCACGCAAGCGAGCGGGTGGTGACACTGGTGCGAGCTATGCCTAAACTGCTGGCACCGGTGGCACTGTGCGGGCCCACGTTTTCCACGCCAAGCCTCTATTTTGACACCCCGCATGTACATGAATACGGTGGTGTCATATATGGCCCGGACGTCGGGAGTCTTCTTTATTACTGCGTGAAACACGCAGCTGGGTCGTCCTTGTGCGCCTTTGATATGGCGCACATAATCCGGCTGGTATCCCAACGCCCGGAGTTCCTCCTCGATCTCCTTGGGGTCCGTGTCCGCTGGGCGTCCGTGTCCCCGTATGGCGATCTTGAGGTTCTTTTCTGCTGGCAGCGGGTAGGCAAACCAGGATACCCCGCTGTCCTTTTCCAGGCCAGTCCGATACCGCTGGACCAGCCTGTATTCCTCCTCGCTGTCTGGGGTGAAGCGAACTCCACCCCCGTATGGACGTTCGGACCCAGCTTGGCAGCGATGGCCCGGAAGTGGGTAGCCCAGTCGGGTAGCCGCTCTACAACCAGCGGCGGGTATCTCAGTTTCTTCCCCGACTGTTGCTGCGTTGTCATCGCGGCGCCGGGGGTGGTGGTAGGGTGGGCGGTAGATGCCGAGGGGGTGGGGGGTAAAGTTTGGTCACTTACTCCTGTGGATTTCGGTGATGTTGGTGTCGGTGCGGGAGGCGAACGGCGCGCCGCGTCAGCGAATGTAGGCGACGCGGGCGAGCCCGGACCCGGCGGCGCGCTTTCGCGCAGCGGGTCAGGGTGGTGCCGATTCGGCTCCATGGCCTCCGGTGAGGTCCTCTTGCGTCGCTGGGTCTTGGGCTCAAGCTGGAACTCGAAGACAAATCCCAGCGACGGTGTCGGCGATGGTGGCGATAGCATCGCTACGTCGGCAACTGGTCCCGCGGTGGGCCGACGTCCGAATCGCGGTGTCGTGTCTCGAGACACGTCGTCGCGACCGGACGCGGCCGAGCCAATGGACGCCATCGACATGCTCGAACCCGCACGCGACGAGCATGCCGACAGCATATCGGGCGAGTCGTACGCCGACGCGCGGGGGGTGCCGGTGAGGTGGGCGCCTTGCTCATCAATGAGTGCCGGACGAGTTGTTATTCCGGTACTCGCAGACCGCTCCCGCTCCGCTGTCGCCGGTCCCGCCAGCGAGAGGCGGGGGCCGGATGCGGCGGTGCGCGAAGCTGGCACATCGTTAGCACCAGCGCAGGTTCGGGTGCAGCTCCAGCGGGCGCAGGCGGCGACGCAAAGCGTGGCGTCGCGGCAGCGCGAGCGGGGGGTGCGCGGGGGCGCGCAGAGGGCGCGGTAGGCGCGGGGAGCGCGGCGAACTCGGGCTGCGCTGCGGAACGCGCGGTGCGGGCAGGCGCGGGCGCACGCGCGGGCGGCATGTGGGGGCGCGCATGCGGTGCGCGGCCCTGGTTCGCGGCTGGCCCCGGGGCCTGGATGTGCACCGGGCGGAATGCGGCGGGGCGGATCACCACCGCATGCTGGCAACTCGTCGACGGCGTCGGCGCAACGTGCGCAGGCGCCGGTGTCGTCGGCGGGCCGCTGGTTACGGCGGCGCTCGTGCCCTCTCCGCCTCTTCTCTCTTCTGGTCGGAGCGGCCCAGCGGGCGGTGCACCAGACGGCGCGTCGCCGATATTCGGCATCGACGTCGTCCGGTCCATCGCCGGGTGGGTCTCCTGTGACCCGGCATCGCGGCCCAGCGAGCTGAGCTTGCCGGGCTTCGGCATCCCGGGGGCGTGGTGGTCCGCGACCGCTACGGTGATTGCTCACCGAGCAGCACGGGGGGGCTCCCTCTGTGTTCACACTGGTGCCGGCTGGAACCTATGCAAACACAAAGGAAACTGTGTTAAAATAAGCGGCCCGCACGGCACAAGACTAAACGAGACTCAAGGATAGGCTTGTGTAGGCACTACGAAGCCAATCCGCTATGAACGACTGTGGGAGGCTAACGAGAAATCGAAACCCCTCCCTAGCTACACTTCGAGACCTGAAACGTGCGTTAGTGGAAGAATGGACCAATATCCCGCAACATCGCTTAGGAAACTTAATAAGCGACTTGCTTGCCCAATCACCTGACAGCTGTGAAAAGAGCCGTTGGCGGCAATACAAAGTATTAATTTGTGTATAACTTTGTTTTTATGTTTTTAGTAAGTTCCCAACCATTATTTTTTCATCGTATTGTTTATAGTGTTTTTTATGTTATTTTGGCAATTAAACTAATAATGTTTCCAACATTTGGTGTTGTTTTAGTAACTCGTAAATTATTTACAAGGTACAGTTTCATTCATGCTGCTAGCTCTATTATTTTAAGTGTAATTTTAGTTTTTCGTACCGACAAGTATTCCTTGTCCGCGAGTGTACTTTATCTTCTTATTCGATTTTCTTTATTTTCATATACCAATGACTATGATTAGTTCGACAAACTGTGGTTCAATCAATGATTAAACTACAGATTCTCGAACTGTATTTTATAGCAAAATATTAAATCATAGCGAAAATATACACAAAAAACAACCATAAGCTTTTCACTCAGTTGCCAATCTAATATTCGATGCCTGGTTTGAATAATTCAAGATATTGATTGAACTTTCAAAAGGAGATCATAAATATTTTCTATATATTATTAACTGAAGTTATTTGAATTTTCGATGTGTTTCTTATTGGTTTAGACCTATTGAAACATTCGTAGGCTTTCAAAAACCCCAAATATGTATGAAGTGATTAGCACCTCATCAGCGATATTACACTTGCACTTTGTAAGTAGGCGTGGATTGTCGGGCGAAGAAAATAGAGGCACTAGTTATGGCACAATCACTTTATTTCAATCATAATTTCTTATAAAATCATCACCACGAAATGAGGCGGAGGGTCCGACATCTGAAATGAAACTATGAAATATAGCAGTAATCAACTTTTGTATTCCAACAGCTTGTTAATGAATTAAACGAATCTCTATAATACTACATATTAGTAATCTGTGACCAAAGAAATTATGATGTAAGCCTCATTGCAAAATGGCCAGTCATGTAATGTGATAATGTTATGTAAAAGTTATGTGACGCCGACATATGTGTCACTGTCATTGTTGTTATGCAAAGAATCGACTTTTTTATTTTATTTCATTATTTCGGTAATGAAATTGTAAAATTCGTATTTCAACTTGTCAGTTTTGGACCCACAACGCCTTGTTCGAAGCAAACCCCTAAACTCTTACGGCCAAACCCAATAAACTGAGACAGACAGCTACTGATAGATAGTACAATCCTACCTGTCCCTGTCAAACAAATAGCTGTCAACACGTTGTAGGGTCGCATACTTTGGCTTTATTGGGACGTTAAAACCAGATTTTGATAGGTTTTTCTATCTCCAGTAAGCCAAAATTGAAAATTGGAGGTAACGGTCAAACTCAAAACGTATCGAGTTTGGCCGTTAGTCATAACCTGCCTAAAAACTCAATTTAATTTAGTAACGTATGCACCTTATTATATTCATGATGATGCTAAGAATAATTACGGGAAAAATTACGGGAATATTTAAGGGAAAAGATTACAATGAGCCATTTTTATGCATAAACTGTTTATCTTCCCACGATGGTTTTAAAGTCCACAAACCGAGATTTTGTTACTTTTGTGGTCACAATGGATCTTATTTACGACATTATTTACAGTCGCCTGCGGGCTGCGAAAAGCGTAAAAGTATGAGTTGTTTACTGTTATACTGTAGAAAAAGTAAATAGTAGTCATCCATCTGATATCAATATTTTTAAGTAGTATTTTCGTTCTAAGATATTCACCGGAATTAACCAGTAACAAACTATACAAAATAAAAGTACGCTTCATCCTACTACTAGCGGTCGATTTGAAGTTGCAAGTTCGAGCCATTATCCTATACATTTTTTACCACTGCACACACTTATATATTACATGCATACATGAATTCACGCCTTCTTCCCTTACATACTGCTTTTGCGTCGTATACGTTGATACATCTCGTCATATACGCACGCCGGTTGCGAGTACCGCGCACCTGACTTTTCTGAAAAACATTTCAAAATAGGTCCATCACCAACCAATTTGTGCTTCTAGGGTTACCCTACCCGGCGTTTCCACTCATATCCGTCTTGTAGAATACTTTTTGTTAGTCGCACTTCATTCATCCTCTCAACATGACCAAACCGTCTTCGCATACTCTTTTCTGTTTTTGTCACAACATAATTATATAGATAAACAAGTACTCCAGTAAACAGACTAGATTCCAGGCGTCATACACATACTTTATATTACTCAGTGAACCAAGTCTGATTTTTTATATTGCCCTTTTCAGATATCAAGCTTCATACCAAACACTTTTTCACCATTTTATGTGGCATCTACGTTTTACGGAATAGTACTATCATTTTATAGACTAATAGCACAGCTATCAAAAGGAAATATAAATTTCAGTTTTAGTGATAAATAAAAATGGTTCTGTCAATAACTTCATTAGGTTTTATCATTAAATATGACTGATTGATTTCCACTTCGGTTTTGTTGGAACCTTAATTAGTGTGGTTAGAGAAGGTGAGGAATAAAATATCAGAGTCCAGTATAAAGTCTATTAATAAACACCTGAGTCACAAGTAGGTACGATGACGTTTCTTACATAACTTATATGTACACAAGTTATAGGCACGACGCGGGGAAGACGACTGGCCGCTATGCTCTATGCATGTCGGGCCTCGCATTTAGCAACGTTAGCATCGTTGCTACCTGTAGTTCCTACATACCTCCCCCCCTTACAAAAAAATGACAAAAACAAAAAAAAAAAACTTAATACAAAAAAACTTACTTAAGGGTATAAACTTAAGGGTAGTCATCCTGACAAACTACTCTGCTATTACAATAATTGAACGCCCCATTAGGGTCCACAGTATTTGCCAGGATGACGCCAATACAAATTTCGATGCATCCCCTTGCTTCTGTGGTTCCATAGCGGACTCGAACTGCGCAAACCACAACCGCGGCATATCGGTCCAAAACATTGGAATCCTGTCCGTTACGCTGATGCTAGCCAGTTGAGGTACCGGTGGCGCTGGTGGCTGATTCATCTCGAACCCTTTAAAATTCCCGCCGAGAGGTTCCGAGTCGACGGGGAGTCGCCTTCTGCCCATTCACACAATATCACTTTTAACACAAATACTGTCCGTAATATTCTCTCTATAACCACCTCTCTAAGATCACGTCGGGGTCACCAATGTTGGAACCTTAATTAGTGTGGTTAGAGAGGGTGAGGAATAAAATATCAGAGTCCAGTATAAAGTCTATTAATAAACACCTGAGTCACAAGTAGGTACGATGACGTTTCTTACATAACTTATATGTACACAAGTTATAGGCACGGCGCGGGGAAGACGACTGGCCGCTATGCTCTATGCATGTCGGGCCTCGCATTTAGCAACGTTAGCATCGTTGCTACCTGTAGTTCCTACAGTTTTGATACGGTGTTGACTAAAGTTACTTTAATTTGTTTATATTTCACTATTGAGGCATCTTTATTACAAAACAAGCTTTTTCCCGCAGATTCGCCCGCGTGCATGTCGGAAACTATCCAACGAGGTAAAATGCGTACGTATACATATTTTGTGGTATTCTAGGTTTTGTACCTATCACGTGATTAATTTATATGCCTTTGCTTTATTTTTAATTATTTTTACCAATTGTGGTATAGTATTTTTATTCTTGGTGCATCGTCTTCACATATAGAAATATATTTGATGCATACAAAATATTGTAAAACATTTTAAAAGAGTAACGGTGGAGTTTCTTGCCACTTCTTCTCCATACGAAACTACTTTTTGGAAGTGGCGCCTAGAATCAGTTCTATTTTTAATGTAAATTTTGTCGTACAAAATGCCTTTTTATGGGCCTATTTGAAATAAATGCTTTGACTTTGACTTTGAAACTGTCTGGGTGCCAAATATCCTTTAAATCGAAAGGATTTGCCGTTTTTGTTTGATTGAGTAACTTTGCCTGTCTCGTTGGTCTAGTGGTCGCAATCGCTACTGCTGAGCATGAGGTCCTGGGTTCGATTCCCAGGTCGGGCAACGTGTTACTGGGTTTTTCTATCCGGAATTTCTCAGTTGCAGCCCGGAGTCTGGATTTCTGCCCGGTTGATGGCAATAGGCTCGCCCCCTATTACATGGGGCTTAAACATAACTGGCGAAATGTGGGTGTACTATAGGTACACTTCTGCCCAACCCTTCGGGGAAACAAGGCGTGATGTTATGTTATGTTATGAGTAACTAATATCCAAACTAAATTGCGTAGACAACAGTATTATAGCAGTTCACAATAAATTGACGGGTTGTCGGACCGAAAATGACACCTTTTTGTTTTACTAATTTGCCTTGCCTCCAACAGCAATTAGCTGTCACAAGAATGGCGGTCGTCTCTTTGATTAAAACGGACAAACTTTTCGGGTTTTGGATTTGTGAACAGCCTTTAGTGGACTCTTTAATAACATTTATTAATGTTCGTTTCGGCACGGAAGCGTATCCCACGGTTGTGAATAGATATACTGAAATTGTCTCTCTATTTTTGTTGTCTACACAATTCTTCTAATAAGTCTCGGTAGTTCGATCATGTGTCATTCACGAACATAATCACTCCGAACATTCAAGTAAAACTTTTGATGTAGGTTCAATAAAATATGTATAGACAGATTCGTTGCCCGATAATCAAAGAAATAGAACCATAGTTAAGCTACAATTAACTAGGTATAGCAATTATTGAAAATGACATATTTTCAATTACAAATTTGCATTCCCGGCACTAATTATCTGTCGGAAGAATCGCAGTCGATTGTGTTATGTTATTATGTTCGATTCGGCACGGAAGCATACGAACGGTTGTAATAGCTGTGCTGAAATAGGCTCTCTATTTTTGTTGTTTACAGAATTCTACTAATGAGTCTAGGTCGTTAAATCGCAAACATAATCCCTCCCAGAGTCGGTACTTTCATAGAAGCCAAAAAGCCCGGCTTGCCCTAATAAAATTATAATTTACAACAACAAACGTAAGCCTATCAAAACAAAAACTACACCAGTCGATGAACTCGAATTCAAATATTCATTCTGCCACGCGCACTAGGTTGCCAGATTTACGCACCTGTTGAACTCCAATCATTCAGTAATCAAAAATATTATGAAAAACATTTAAATTCTAAGCGCGCGTTCTGGCGCTACTCAATGCGTTCAAATGCGCCGTCTCGCTCCCACTAGTCGGCTTCAAATCCGGCTTGCCTCACCTATCTTTATCTCCCAGTTTTCGCCTACAAATTGCTATAGAAACGTTTACATTTGTTGCTGTATTGGTAAGTACATAGAAAGCAGATTTCTATGAAATACGAAGCCTTTTGACAGGCATTACGTTCGCGCAAGTGCACTATGCGCGTTGACCGCGTGTCGTGAAGTGAGTTGCGAGCTTAGGAATGCGAACGTATACAATGACGCGACGCGACTCAACTTGTTATTATTTTGAAAGAGTATTTTCTGTGGATATGAATTCATTTTATTATTTAAAATGATGTGATAGTTATTGCGGCGATGTCATTCCCTATCATTTTGTAAGTGAATATGGTGTTCTCTTTTCTCGTCGACGGAAAGGAATGTACCTACTACGTGACTTTACTTCACCGAAAACATCCTTTAATATTATTATTGTATGTATTTCTCGGAAATAAAAACAAGTAATTTTTCATCGGTCGAAGAAGGGATTAAAATAGGTACCTACTCATTCGATTGTTAAGTAGTCATAAGTATGACAAACTTAGGTAGCAATAGTAGTAATACTTGTCAAGATCGCCTTTCATTTATTTTCGCCAATCGTTAGTTTTAGCTTGTGCAGTTTAAAAGACAAAATTTGTAACACATGCATACAGTTGTTTGCATTTGTAGTATTGGTTTTTGCATGTGACAAGCGAATTATGAATTTTGGTCAAAAGCTCAGGCAACGCGCTTATGAGAATTAGGTACGTGAAATATGTAGCTTCTTAAATAAAAGTTTTCTAACCAAATTATAATAATGGTGTTAGTAATGCTAACTAACAACCATGACACCATTTGGAGATGCGTTAATAGCGAAAATTTACAAATAGAAGAGATGCGGGTGAGAATATGAATGAACGCGTCCAGATATTTTTGATAAGAGAGAGCCTTAACAGTAAAGTCACTTACCTATCAATGGCCACGTTTCTTGATCCTTGAGCCAAGATTTCTTGAAACAGCTGCCAGCGGGGATGCACGTTCACCACGAAATATTCAGCGGATTCTATTTGTTAATTTTGCGGGTTACTTAAGTCGTATTTAGCGGATTTCTAATACACGGCACTCATGCGATGAAAATGGATTCATTAGAACATTCTACAATAATATTTGCAGGATGCGGGTCAGCGAGCGCGCTCTAGCTGTGGTTATGTTTGACTGACGTAATGAGTGAATCCAAAAATGGCAAGTCGCGTGAACCATTAGAGGGCAAGTGACAAAACTCCAGATTCACTCTCAGACCGAATGATATCGGCGCGAACACCATTATTTTAGATAATCAGCCAATCCATCAGTCGGCTCCTTTTTTATTTCGTAAAAAATCTGTCGGCTTGCCCTAATTTTGACCCCTAGGGACGCCACTGACCCCTCCAAACATTCAATGAAAACTTTTGAGGAAGGTTCAATATGGCTAGACAAAGTCAAAGCATTTATTTCAAATAGGCACTAAAAGGCACTTTTGAACGTCAACATTTTCATTTAAATAGATTCTAGACGCCCCTTCCAAAAGGTAGTTTCGTATGGAGAAGGGGCAAGAAACTCCACCGTTACTCTTTTAAAATGTTTAACAGTATTTTGTGTACATTTGTTATATTTTTATATGTGAAAATGATGCACCCAGAATAAAAATACTATACCACAAAAAGGTAAAAATAATTTAAAATAAGCAAAGAGAGATAAATCAATCACGTGAGATACATGGTCCTCACATATTTACAAAAATTGCCAAAGTAGTAAGTATATGATTTTTCTAAAATATTAACTAGGATTATGTCAGTGTGTGAGTAAAGTAAAAATAACAAATTATACAATACAATAATCAACTACTGTGATTTTGTCTAGCCAGTAGATTGTCCTATGGAGCAGGACCAGCATGTTTCCTAGCATTCTTATCTAGGATATAACCCTCTAATTTGTAATGTGTTGTTTACAAAGTGTTTTTTTAACATGACTTTTGAACTTTCTGTCATTTAATTGCAATATATCACAAGGTAATGGAAGGTAAAGGACTGGTTCTTTGGCCATTATAGAAATAGAAGCAAAGTTTTGAAAAAGTTAATTAGCTATCGCAATTGTTTAAAATAATACTTTCACTTGAAAAAAAAAACGCACTGAACTGTTTATAAATATGTATTTTTCTTTTGCAATCAAAATTTTTATGGTATAATGCAAGCTGTCCCAAGCCGCACTGCCATGTAATTGGCAAAATAATGGCGGATGCCATAAGGCGAGGCAAAATTAAATTCCGCTCGACTTATCACATTACTGTGAGGAGTGTCGTTATCTCGAAGAGACGCAGTGAAAACACAATATTTTGCTTTTATACCATCTTGCTAGGAACCGGATGTTTTTACTTATATATTTAGTACTATAAGCGCACAAATGCACAAAGGCGGATTTAATGGCACAGGCATTTTTTTGCAGTCAAGTTTTTTGTGATGTAGAAACAAACAGTGGTAGTTTGTCTCTACATCACCAAAAACTTGACTAGGTGCAGTTGCGAAAATTGAGGAATAAATGCAACAGTTCAGGATGGTGGTTCAGCAGCTCAATATCGGATTGCGCCGAAAAATAGTATTTCATCGTGGACGTGATACGACAGCGTCTCATCAGACATCATCGTTGTCATAAGAAGACAGCCGCCACGCAACCATCCATATTTCCAAAAGATAAGGCCGTTATTTTTGTAGGCCTAGGATTAAATCGATATAAGTTATTCTGAAGAGAAGTAATCTCTAGTCATCCTTACGTTACCTACCCATTCATTGAATTGAAGAATTGGATTCCTCGTTCCCTTCGAAGACTGAAACATCTTATTTTTGTTGGCTTACACAAATCTCTATGGATAACGTGTTTCCCTGAATAACTTTAGACAGATAAATCTGGGTATTCCAGGAAATATTCGTGATATTTCCTGGAATACCCAGATTACAGTACCAAAAGTGAGAACTGATACTTCGACAGTTTGCCTCATAGTCATGCGAATACAAGCAATGTTTGTGGTTTCAGAAGCACGAGCTTGTTCTCTGTGAGTAAATCCTCGGTTTATTATTTGATACAAAATCATTGTGTTAGGATGTGTGCCTAACAATCGCTGTACATAACTGATTTTAGACATTGAGAGTTTCTCATCGAATATTTCTGTATACGATAGCGTTTCTGTCTGCCTTAAGTATTTAGGATGTTCTCAATAATTTCATCACGTGTCGAGACTCATTAAATGCAGCCCAAAGACCATTAATAGACATAGGCCACTCCCTAGTTCTGGTTTAATATCATCATAACCATAAAATCTTTCTTTTCAGCACACTTATCCTGCCACCACGACTTTTACCACTATAAAGGTAGGCAGGCATGTATCGTAGACCCACATTTTATCAGAAGTATTCTTTATTTTAATTTATTTCTAAAAAATACATTATAACAATAACCACATCATTAAACTAACACAAAACCTTTGCATCGAATACTTATCATAAAAATAAATGTATTCCACAATCGGTTGTCGGTTGCAAATAAAATTAATTCCTTTCAAATCTTTTTGAATTATAGTAATCAAACGATTGAAAGCTGCGTCAATTAGATGTTTTCATGTACCAGCGGTATTCATAAAGAATTTAGCTTTTATTTTTCAAGGATTTTCTTGTAATTGGAAACGTAATTTTGTGGCAACTTCGGAAAGAGAAGTTGCTGAATTGGTATATTTTCGTTATTATATTTCAAGTTTATGTTTCAAACAAAGTACAGCCAAAACATCCATACCTCTTTCAAAAAACTCAATTCAAAGTATTTCATGTCTTAGCATCTGAACCAATTTATATGAAATTTACCACACAAGTAGACATGACCTGTGTTAGGACATACATTTTCGAACGAAGTTCTTTACCGTGGCTTGCGGTAGGAGTAAACTGGTAGAAATCGTCAACAAAGAGCGTTATGCCAACCATCCAACGAAAATGCAACGTTATCTCTAGAGATAGTTTTCATTATTTTCGACAGTGCTAAAGTGAAAAGTGAGGTCAAAAAAAAACAACAACAAGGTAATGGCTGGGAAGATAAAAAAAAAATCATGGTTGTCGTTTTTGTTGGTTTTGTGTGTGCTAAAGCCATTAAAACATATCTAGGCTATGTATTAAAAACGCGCCATTCACACTTTGCCTCTCACTCTGTCTCTTTCTAGGGACATCTGTTGAAATTTTTCGTAACTCATCAAAAAAAGATATCTGCTGTTTCATAGAAAAGTGCAATACTGTGGTGAAAATGTATGGCACTGCCTTTTATTTTTAAATAAACGACAATTATTTTCAACGCAGGGACTTTCAGGATTATGTACTGAACCCATTGTAACAGGTTGCGCTTCGATGTACCTGGCATCTGATATAGGAGTGTATGTGCATGCGAGTATCGCATAAGGAACGTTCGTTCCTGACGGGGTCCACAAATCGCACACGTTTTTTTAAATCCCGGTAGTACGTTTTCGTAGGACAATTTGCGACTTCCACGCAAAAATTAAAAGAATGTTATAATTTTTCCACTCTGCCATCGACATTTTGTTTTTGTTTTAGGTTGTTTGTTTTATTTGCCAGTGTCGCAAAACACAGCAATGTATACTGTCTTTGGTCCTGACATCAAGCAATGGAAAATTGTGTTTTTTTTCCTTTCATCATAATTTAAAAAAATTACACCCAAATGAAAAAGGAAAATTACCCTTACCTTCAAAATTGGGTACCTGAACATAAGCAACCTTATTATTTTTGTAATATTTTCCTGAACGGCCTAACTAACTCAACCTAAACGTTAATAATAATATACAGCTTGTAACAAAAACCCTGTCCGATCCTGAAGGGTATTATTTGGTATCGTACTGCGTACACAAATACGTAATCATTTAATGGATACGAGAGTATTGTTTTTCCCCAATGAAAATAATTAATTTAAATTATTAAAAATTATCATACCAAAGGCAACACTGATCGCTCAACAAAGTTCACCAACAGTTTCGTGTCAAAGAAGCCACCCGCCTGCGCGCCTCATCCTGGCGGTGCTTTGTCGCACGCCGCCAAACGAACTTATGACAAAAGAAACCTACGTTATGCCTACGCGTAGGTATCAGCTGATATTGTATTGTAGGCATAGACGCTTAACGACCCTGATTTCTGACCTGATTCTGTTTATAACAAAAACAATTATTATTGAGTTAATACTCGTATTATGTGCTTCTGGCAATGTAGGTACCGACTGTAGGTATAAGTTTATTAAAACATTTAGTTCGATTCGTGTTTCAAATGTCTACCTCCAACATTAATACACATTCGACACCTTTTTATTACATTTTCACGTACTCTTCGCAGCGCACTTGTGTACGTTTTGAGTGAGTCGAAAGCTTCCACAATCCGAGCTCTTACTTCGATTTCCGAATCACTCACTTTAAAAAAAATATTTTTAGCATAAATAAAAATCAACGTATTAAATTATTCCTGATTGAAATACGACATTGCTCGCGATACGATAGCGGCACGTGTATCACGTGCCGCTATCGTACGGACATTCGATCGAAAGCTATCTCCACGTGAGACTGGCAACAAACAAGTAGCGTGCCAGTAGGCAAGCAGTCGGCTACATCAAAGGGTCGATGACCCGTATAAAGAGTGCCTACAGCGCAGCTATTACAGGGCGGTGTCCTTTGAAATAAAAATAGGTAAAAATGAAAAGATTTCGCCGGCCGGTGTAGTGAAAAAATAAAAAAAACATAAGTATTGGTTTTTATGAGTTTAATTTTTTTACT
Organism: Dasypolia templi; assembly: GCA_963555695.1. Lineage (NCBI taxonomy): Eukaryota > Metazoa > Arthropoda > Insecta > Lepidoptera > Noctuidae > Dasypolia > Dasypolia templi. Next base: position 21,885,281 of record OY743152.1, read on the forward strand.
ATTTTTTCTAGTACGTATGTTAAACCAGGAATACACCTTTATTGGATCGGACAGGGTTTCTGTAACATGCTGTGTAAATGCAACAATGCTGTCGTAGCCATCGCGGACGAGCGACGCGCGCATATCCTGCGCTTACGCGAACTAATCATGGCGGAATCAATTATAATCATCAACGAGTTTTTAACGTTTGTCCAAAATAAAATCGACGTGATAGATGAGCTGAGTGTTACTCAAACATGTGCGAGTAATTTCACCGAAGGTGAAATTGAGGACGGTAAATCTGTGCTGTTTGGTTCACTGTCTCTAAAATGTGTGCAGAGGAAGGGTGAAGATAAAAGTAAGAAAAACATTAGAGATGTGATTAAGGCCTTCAAGGACACGGATCCATCAAAACAACCAGTATTTGTGGCAGAATGTGCGAGAAAGCTCAGTCTCCAAGCAATATATGAGTACTTTCGAAGCTAGAATTAATACGAAATTAATCGACTTACGATCGAGCGTCAACAACAGTGCTTCGAAGAAATCCATACCTTACGGCTTTAAGAATAAGGACGATAACCGCGCAGTGTCAAGGACTTCGCCGCCGATATCACAGCAGCCTATGGCTAAGCAGTGCGTTGATAATAGTGTTCACCTACCTACCTGCTCTGAGCGAGAATGTGAAACATTGACGGCGACGGTTGTCGACGCACCGTCTTACCGTGATGTTGTGAACAAAGTCGCTTAACTGAGCGCTAATGAACAACTTTCTATCGTTAATGACGATGGATTTACCTATGTAGATAACAAAAAGAAGCGTGCACGTAACAGAAACATGCGTGGGACTGCGACGGAATCGTGTCGCTTACTGGTAGCGGATTCCAGATGCGGTGTACCTATCAAGACTTAAAAACACCACGACCATCGAGGTTATTAAAGAGCATATACTGTCTTTGGGTGAACATTGTATGGATGTTCAGATACTGCCACAGAGACAAGAGACTAGTTTCCGTTCATTTAAGATTGTTGTCCCCAAACATAAGCTCAGTACATTTTTAAGTGCAGGTTTCTGGCCGAGTGGTAGTATATTCAGATGATTTCGTGAGCGTGCAACGAATGTAAACAAATCAGCATAAACATGGATAGTACAAGCTCAGAGATAGTATTGTTATCATTTAATTGCAAATCTTTGAAAAGATCAGTACAGCAAATAAGACACTTATGTGTCAATGCAGATATATTGGCGTTACAGGAAACGTGGCTGCTACCTCATGACCTGGATTTTGTTCACAATATTGATAAGGAATTCAGCTGTACAGCTAAATCTTCGGTTGACACCTCCGCCGGTATCCTACGAGGAAGACCCTACGGTGGGCTAGCACTGATGTGGAAGAAACAACGGTTTCCAAATGTGACTATTGTTGAGTGTTGTATCGATAAGTTGATCGCGATCCGTGTTAACAGTCCCGTGGGTTCGTTCTTAGTTTTTAGTGTTTATCTACCAACTGATAAAACAGACAATTTAACTGACTACACGGATTGTCTTGCCCGTATGAGTGCAATTATAGAAGAATCTGATGTATGTGCTGCTTATGTGTTGGGTGACTTTAATGCTCACCCAAATGCGCCGTTTGGCCGTGAATTACTGTTGTTTTGTGACGAGCAGAAGCTAGTATGTGCGGATATAGTGATGTTAGGCTTAGAATCGGATACGTATACTTTTACTAGTGAAGTGCATGGATGCAACCGGTGGCTAGACCACTGCGTAGTCACGGAGTCTGCATGGAGCACTGTCAGGTCAGTCAATATTGTGTATGATGTATTCTCTTCGGACCACTTTCCATTGCGCATTGTATGTAAGGTGGGAGGGACTGGCAGTGGTCTAGCTGCCGATTGTAATAAAAATAAATGTAACAAAGTTTTGTGGGGAAACAGATCGCTTATACAGATAATGGAATATACTACCTATTGTGATTTTTATCTAGAGAAAATAAACGATGTCTTAGGTTGTGTAAAATGTGAAATAAAGTATTATGTAATCGAGCTAAAGAGCATTGCAAATTTATTGACAAGTTATATTGTGATATTGTTGTTATTCTCCAGGGGGGGAGTATAACAAGCTACGGGGTGGACTCCGGTGCACGTAAACCACGTAAACCAGTTACGGGCTGGAACTATCATGTGCAAGAATGCCATAGCACAGCGAAGTTGTATTATAATTGGTGGGAGACAGCTGGTAGACCGTCTATGGGTGACTTATATAATAACATGGTAATGAGTCGCAAGATATTTAAAAACACATTAAAGTGGTGTCAACGCAAAGAAGAATCACTTAGAATGGATATATTGGCTACACATTGTAAAAGCAAGAACTTCATAAAATTCTGGCAAAGTACAAAAAAGTTGAATTGCAAACAAAATGTACCGTTATCTATAGACGGCCTACTTGAGCCATCTCAAATCGCTAATATGTTTGCGAATAAATTTAAAATGGAGCCCATGCCTGTGGATCGGGCTGGCCAGGATGCAGGGGGCGGTGTGGTTGAGAATTGTGTGGATTCTGAGCAGTTGCAATTTTCACCACAGGATATTTATGACGTAATAAGATGCATGAAGCGTGGTAAATCTGCGGGCCATGATAACCTGAGCATTGAACACTTGGTTCATGCAGGAAAATTCATACACGTCAAACTATGTACACTATTCAATTTATGTATTAAGTACTCTTACTTACCCGAAGACATAATGAGAACAATAGTTATTCCGATCACAAAGAATAAAACAGGGGATCTCAATTCTGCTACCAACTACCGACCAATCTCCCTTGGAACTGTCTTGGGTAAGGTGTTGGAGCGTCTTGTGCAGCCCTTACTGTTGAAAAGTGCTAGAGTAGATGATGCTCAGTTTGGTTTTCGTCCTGGGTTATCCACTGACCTAGCAATATTGTCTTTAAAGCATACAGTGAACTATTACAAAAGTCGGAACACCTCGGTTTATGCATGTTTCTTGGACCTAAGTCGCGCTTTTGATCTGGTGAATTATAATATTCTCTGAGGCATATTGCGCGACTCGGGGGTACATTCGAACCTAGTAAGTATGCTACAATACTGGTACGGTAACCAAACTAACAGTGTTAGATGGGGCGACGCGCTGTCAAGCGATTATGGGTTAGAATGTGGCGTGCGTCAGGGGGGACTGACTTCTCCGGACCTTTTCAATATCTACGTGAATGGTCTTATTGAGGAGCTGAAGAGAGCTGGTGTCGGATGTCACATAGGCGGTGTGTGCTTTAACAATATAAGTTACGCCGATGACATGGTCCTCTTGAGCCCCTCAATAAGAGCTTTCAGACAACTTGTGGGTATTTGCGAAGGTTATGCCAAAGCTCATGGCATGGTCTATAATGTAATGAAAACCGAAATGTTAGTTTTTAGGGCTGGTAAGGGACCGGAGACAGTCCCGGATGTTTTTATTTATGGTTCACCAGTAATGGTTGTACGGACGTTTAGGTACCTAGGCCACATCCTTACTGACGATCTCACAGATGACGCCGACATAGAACGGGAAAGGCGGGCGCTCTCCATATGGTGCAATATGCTTGCGCGCAGATTTTCTCATTGTAGTACGTGTGTTAAAAAAACGTTGTTCCGTGCCTATTGCCTCTGTTTTTACACATGCCCGCTGTGGACAAAATTTAAAAGGTCGACGCTAAGCACTATGCGTGTACAGTACAATGATGCCTACCGCATCTTAATGAAATTTCCGAGGTACTGTAGCGCGTCGAGTATGTTCGCTGAAGCGAGGGTGCCAGACTTTCATGCCATTATTCGATCGCGCATAGCATCGTTTTCCAGCATTTTACGCAAATCGAGCAATCAGCTGTTGAAGGTCGTTAGTGAGGATTGGAGCAGTCCGATCCACAGGTATTGGCTCGAAGTTCATCGGAGTGCCAACCGACGGTAAAGATTTTATAATGTTAATTTTATGATATTTTTATTGTGTAATTTATTGATGGTAACAATTTAATTAATTTTAATTTTAATGTAAATTCAATTGAATGTTTTTATTTTAATGATTTAGATGAAATTGTATGTTCTTGTAATTTGTATATTGGGACTTGGTGCCTTGGTAAATAAATAAATAATAATAATAATAATAAGCCTATTTCTTTTTTTTCTTTTTCACGCCTTATCGGATAACGGACGGGATACAGGTAGACCTTGACCTGAGGACATAGGAAACTTTTGATTCCAGTTTGTAGGTACATTACCGTGGGATAGCTTCTGGCTACTACGCGGACGAAGCCGCAGGTAAAATCTTGTAAGATAAGCTAAAAGATAAAATAAAGAATATTTTTTAAAAGATACTATCAAACCTTGAAAGCATTAAAAATATTGCTATTTATCATGATTTCTAGCCATTGGTGTGGGTTAAAGAGTTTAAAACCCGGGATTAACTTTATCTGGAAGTGAGAGATTTAGCAGTTAAATTGCTCAACCAAGAGCAATTTAACTGCTAAATATGAGTTGAACTTGTTTATTTCTTGATCTGTAAGGGCGAGCGTGCACTGCTACTTTTATTCGTGCGATTATTTTGTCGCAGTTTTTATTTTCGTTAGATTTTTCTACTTAAATTCGTTCGTGTAATAAAAAACGTGTCTGCAAAGACACAATATTTTTGTCATGGAATAACTTTCAAAGAGTGTAAACCACTTAGGTAAACGAAGCAAACTGACTTTTTAGAGTTCCGTAGTAAAAAAGGAACCCTTATATTTTCGCCATGTTCCGTCCGTCTATCCGCTACTTAGCTCAGAGACTCTTAGTGCCGATTTCACCAATTAAACTGAACGCTTTCAGCACATCTAAAACGCGTTCAAGAGCTGTCCGTGTTAATATTCCAGAGAAAATTATGACCCGGCAGCTCTTAAACGTAGTTTATATGCTAATCGCGTTCAGTTTCATTGGTAAAATTAGCCCAAGTATAGTATGCATATTATTCACGCCGAAAAAGTGGTAAAATAAAATAAACAACATAACATCATAACATCACGCCTTGTTTCCCCCAAGGGTTGGGCAGAGGTGTACCTATAAAACACCCACATTTCGCCAGTTATGTTTAAGTCCCATGTAATAGGGGGCGAGCCTATTGCCAGCTACCGGGCACAAATCCAGACTTCGGGCTGCTACTGAGAAATTCCAGATAGAAAAACCCAATAACACGTTGCCCGACCTGGGAATCGAACCCAGGACCTCATGCTCTGCAGTAGCGATTGCGACGACTAGACCAACGAGGCAGTCTCAATAAACAAATATATTTTTAATAATTAATATAATTTACGTGTAGGGGTAAATTGGGGAGGTTTTTTTTTCTCGCTATTCCATGGTGTGGGAATCGTAGAAAATGCCGTTCAAAAATGTTGCGGCTGAGTGACAATCATGTTTTAACTCAGGTATCCGTTTGCGAAGTATTAAGTTTTAAAGTGTGTGTTTAGTGGTATTTTTGTTAGAGCCGGGTGTCCCACCAATTTTTTTTTGTCCCACCTGCCAGCTAAATCGTTTGTTATGAATATGTGAAAAAATTGACGGCGGTAGTACCTATTTAAAACGAAGTTGAAATCAAAACTATCACACTAATAGTCGACCAACTTACATTTGCAGTTGGAATGTATGGAAGTACATGTTTTCAACTACAATATTAAGTTTGTTCTTTGGATAAATGCATCCAACTACGGGACCCTTCAGTGTGCGTGGTCCGATACGCACTTGGCCGGTTTGTTAAATTAACATTACAGCAAAAACTGAAATATGAAAGACATTTCAAAATCTTTTTCTCTTCCCAGTGCCAACGTAGTCTGTTGGCAATTTTTTAGGTTAAATGTTTGAGATTGGCATTTGACTATCTCTTTTTTCATCATGAATCTTTATTAAAAAACTAGCGACCCAGCCTTACGTCGCATGGTTTTTACGACTCGACAAAACATCGAGATTTGGTTTACTTTACTAAATACTACTAATACATTATCATACTAATTTATACTAAATACTCTTTTTACACAGAACGACTTTCAGAATAAATTATCTAAATGTTGATGAAAACCGCATCTAAATTCGTTACATAGTTTAGAAGTTTTTTTTTTACTTAAGATGGGTTTACTCTTGACTCTAGTCTAGGTCAGAGGTGACACAGACAAAGTCTACAATGGAGTGAGCTTACCGAGAAGAAGCCTGTTCACTATAAATTTGAAGAGATTCGGGTTGAACATGTTCGGGAACACAGACGCGGGTAGTGAGTTCGACTCTTTTGCCGTGCGCATTTGAAGGATGTTTGGAGCGCTCAGTGCGAATTTGTGGAATGGCTACTAGGTACACAACCAACAAAAAGCGCCTTTTTATAATAATATGTATAATATTAAAGTTTTTTTTTTTCAATTGAGATGGAAGGGACATCACTATGGTCAAGTGACGCAGCGAGTGGAAAAGGCGCACATGCCCATCGGTCACTTTTGCTCGGGGCCTCGGAAGCGAAAGAAGAGTATTATGAACTGTAGATTTCAAGTAAACAACTACATTTTAGTTACCATTATTGTGTTTGGTGGATTCAATGTTAACTTCGCAATTAATCAATTACGTTACCTAGTGTAGTGTGTGCTCTTGTAATCATGTCGGGCCACGAGTGCAGACTGGTATTGGAGTCGAAAAGCTGGCCAATAATATTTATTGCAGCTAGCATATATACAACAGTAGTGTATAATTGGGGAGTCTGGATCACTTCGCTTCGCTCGTGATCCAGATCGCCCCAATTATACATCAGTTAGTAACTGACTTCTCACCATCTATTCAGAACGTAATCTGGTCTGAGATAATGAATATAACTCCGAGTATATAGTTTAATAAGGTAAAAATAGGCTGTAACAAATACTTATTTCTTCCATGCATCAATCGAACCCGCCATAGTTGACACATTTGTAAGTAGCAGCATCAGTTTAACCTGCTATTTACATTGTGATGTAGCGAGATATGCTCTTAACCAATACGTCAAACGTGTCGTCAAAGGTTTGTTAAAATAATGGACCACTTTACTCCCTACCACATACTATGCCAATGGGTTAATTCTCGCAGTAATAAGGTTGTGTCTTGGTAAATAAATAAAAAAAAGTCATTAATTTAGTTAAAAATATCTTTATTCTCCATCCATTGCTTTAAACATGTAACATTTTTTAAAGCACAAACATTAGAATGAAATACACAGCTAAATATATTACTAGACGTTCCATAATCATCAAATATTTTTTTTAAACTAGGACAGTTTTTATTTTCTAAATTATATATTTTGTCATGTTTTACTATGTGTTTTAACCACAAAACTTTTTCACTACCTTTAACATAAATGATTTTATCTTTCAAATAAGGCACAATGTATTGGTGTAAGTTTAAGTATGGTATATAACCATCGTTCCAAAAAATGTTTCTGTTTCTCTCTATCCAACTTACTTGTAATCTTTCTTTTTTTGTTAGATTGTAAAATGGGTATGGTGGTTTGATTAACAATACCAAGATTCGATTATTGCATGCGATTGCTATTTCTTTAACAATAAACTCGTTATTTTCCATCTTAAACCCTTGCAGGTCGACTATGGCATTCATGATAATTTCCTTACAATGCTACTCAGAGGTTTATATTCAATCAGGCGATCGTTGATAATTAAACAATAAGCAGATGTATTTTCTGGAATATCTTCAGAACTTTCTAGTTCCAGTCTAACATCTATAGCCCCAGTCTTCAAAGCCTCGTTCTGTCTTGAGCAATCAATTACAAATAAAGGTGCCTTTTCTTTAAATTCAAGCCAATCAAGCATTGGTTCACATCGAGTGTTATAATAAGACTGACGAAATTTTGTATACATTTCATATAATATACAATACTTATCTTTAGAAAATTTTGAATTAACGGATTCGTATGGATAATAATGCGAATTTAAAAAAAGAGTAACATTAGTTAATTTGCAATGGTCAAATATTGAACTGTCTCTAGATTTCATGTTTTTTCTATTTGTCTGTAACCCAAAGATCACATACCTCGGTTTCTCTAGTTGTGAAGCAGTTTTAACAACCCAAGAATGTTTTATAGTTTTAGGTAATATAGGGTATTCATACAAGTCCCAGTTTCGAAAAGCTATTTGAATAGGGCGATCTTTTTCTAAATACTTCAGTAAAGTTAATCTTTCCCGATCTGAAACTTTTATATGAGGGACATGCCATTGCAATCTCTCTATATTTACTTCAATCGTGTCATTATTATCAAGAGTAACACTATTAAGACTGGAACTACTTCTGTTAAGAATTAGTTCATGTTTACAATTAATGATAATTTTTGCATAATCTTCCGCAAATCCCAAAACTTTATTTAGAGGTATAAGAGTGCTAAAAATACCATCATTATCTTTAAACCCATTTAAACTCCAACCCCAAACACCAGCAGCTTTGCTTTCTCCCTCACTCATAGACACATATGATTTTAGAGTTGTAGTAATTCCTGCATTTTTTATTCGATCTATCTCAACACCATTAATTTCATATCGAATGTCTTGAAATAGAAATGATACGGGATTATTAGTGAAATTAACATTCTTTCGTGTAAGTTTTCCAGATGCATCTTTAGAAGACACAGTGGCTCGACCTTCAACGTAAATGTAGCTGGCTGAAGGTAGTATGTACATGTCTTGCTGATTTATAGGTATTCGTATTTCATCATTTTCTTTAAAAACTGTTGCTGTATGGGTTTTATGTATGATATTCGTAACCCACTATAGAGTTATCGAATTGCGGTGAATCATGTATCTTAAGAATACTCATAATTTAAATCCCAAAGCTTGAAGAAATAATTTATTCTCTTTAGTGATTTTTTTTATACTTCGTATATGTCTGCGTCTTCTAACGATACGAGAACGAGTAAAGTTATTCACTTTGTCGCTTGGTTTTATATTATAAACTATCATTTTTTGTGTTATAATCAAATTGACATTCGACTCTTGTAACAGACAATGTTAAAGTGTTGTCTCATTTGTAAGACATCTTTTTTTAAAGTATCTAACGATTTGAAAACAGTGTTTATTCCAAAACTTTTTAAGAAATTGTATGCATAAATGTCCACAATTAAATAAGTTATTATTTTGAAAATTATTATAATTATAATGGATGTCGTCAGAACCCACATAGCGAATAAATTCCTTAAGCGGTTTTAAGTTTCCGTAACTATCGAAGTATTCAACATATTTATTTAAAATTACATAGGCTACCCAGTGTGTACCAGAATTTTTCGAATGATCTAAATTAATGATTCCACACTCTCGGGAAAACGGAGATTTTGGTAAGGTATCTCTCATATACACTCCACGAAAATATGGAATGTTTTCTGTAAAATGTATGATATCTATATTAGTAAGAGCACGATTAGGTAGCCTGCGATTTAGTTTTTTTTCTTTAAATTTACATATAATCCAAACCCATTCTTGTAACGGTTTAAGCGCAATCCGTTTCCAATACATACACCTTCCACTTTCTTATTATATCGTTCCATTTCTTCCAGACGCTTTTTTGCAACCTTATATTCGTTTATAGTTTTGACGATACCAGCAATTCCGCTTGCTATACTTCCAGCAGCAGATAAGCCAGCAAATATAGGAATTAAAGGTAAAACACCGCTGGACTTCGGAATGGGTATGATACGTGGGAGCTTCGCAGATGAATCACGAGTTAACTCCTTAGCAGCTGCGTAAGCCAATTGTATAATTTTTTTCTTACACTTTGGCTTTAATTTTTTTATGCATTTTTTTGTATAGGATACTATATTTTTAAATTTTTTATTGAGACCATTTCCTGAACTCACTTTTGAAATCATTGCGTTGTTAACCAAATTAGCAGCAAGTTTTTCTCCTGCGCTCGCATCTGAAGACAAAGAGCGCTTCTTTGCCATCTTTAGTAAAATTATATCTGCTTTATGACGATCTTTCAAACTTTTAGAATTATTATACGCGATATCGTGATGTTTACAGTATTCATCTAACTTATTTACACCTTTGTCACCATGAGCCAATCTTTCCTGTAATTTAGTTCCAGGACCACAATAATTATACCCAGGTAAATGGAGCTCAAATGGTAAATTATTAATTAAATTATTCACTAGTCCTTCTCCCTTCATGTATGCAAACAGAATAGAACCTGCATCGTAGATCATGACATTATATTCAAAAAGCCCTCATATAACATTTGTATCATCAATCCAGCTATTTTCTGATGATGGTAACCCCATCCATTTTACGAAAACTTTTCTGTCTTTTCGTTTTAAAACTTTTTCAACCAGGTAAATATCAGGATGTGTAGTCATTTGTAATTCTTGATCATAAAATGCTCCTAAAATAGGCTGCTGTTTAATGTCTTGTAATAAATATGTAACAGGATTTGTATTTTTAACATTAATGATCTTGAATATCTCAGTTGACCAATTAGGAGTATAGCCTTTTTCAAAACAACCTTTATGTTTACTTATTCGAACAGAATCACCTATCTTTAGCTTACGACGTTTTGTTTTTATTTGTTGTTGATTGAAATAATATGTATTTAGTAGTTTAGTTTTATTGCTATGATTTACTTGAGCTGGTGGTAAACCAATTGTTGTATGTATTGTTTGATTATATCTATTAATAATTTTTGCAAGCGTTCCGTCCATCCATTTGTAATTCCCTTTTAAACTAAATTCCTTGTAAAGCTTACTTTTTATCGTTCTTATTAATCGTTCTACAATTGAGGCCTTTTTGGTTGAATAAGTACTGTAGTGATTGATGGCATTCTTGTTTATAATTTTTTGAAAACTTTTGTTATAAAATTCTGTTCCTCGGTCTGTTTGCAAGTTTCTAGGGATGCGTTTTTCACAACTCAATATCGCATTGAAAGCCTTAGATACAGATTCTTTATTTTTTTGTTTAAGTGGAATACCCCAAGCATACTTAGAAAATCCATCGATAACCACTAAAATATATTTGTAGTTGGTGTTAAATTTGGAGATATTTTGCATATCCATTAAATCTGCTTGCCAAAGATCATCAATATCTTTTAATATTACATGTCTTCGAGGAAAATTTATTCTGGCGCTTCTATGAATTTCGTCTATAATATCTCTTTTCACATTGCTCATTCTTAAACAGTTACTTCTGAATTACAAAAATACACTAAATAACAATTCGCCTGATGAGTCCTTTTATTCTTTTACAATACCACCTTCTTTTAATTCTTCAATAATTGATAAGATTTCATTATCAACATTGGTATTACCTGCAGTTTTAGATGCGATCAAAAGTTTAAGCCTGTCTACTAATTCATTAGGATCATCCCAATAAACAAGTTCAGTATTCTTTTTATATTTTTAAGATATGGTAGACCAGCACCTTGTTTTTGCTTAGATTTAACTTCTGTAGATTCTGGTAAGTGCTTACTAAACTCCAAAAATAATGGTTTGATTACTTGAGAATATTTTTAATCCTTTATCTCCTTTAATTTGACCTGCAGAGTCAAAGTCTCTTTTATGAGCACTAGTTGTGAGGAGTATTTCCTTGTAAACTAGTTTATCTTTTAAATTGACTGCCGTTAAGTCAGGCTTTTTGCGCAGCAATAATTCTTTAAGACCTGGTGTTATTTTATACTGTTTATTGGCTATGCAAATATTGTATACTTTACCAGAGTTCTCATGAGTGGTAGAAAAATTTACTGTTTTATTTCCGATCATATGCTTATTATTCTCACTACGTACTCCAAATGGTATATTAATATCATCGTAAATTTCATAGATATCTTCTTTTTTCAACGAGACATTATTATCATTTTCCAATTCAGATATGTCACCTTCTTCGTCTTCTGAATAAAATTTATCTAAAGAGTTTGATTCATTAGGAGATTCGTGTTTGTATATATCATAAGATTGATCTTGCGAAAATATTTTTGAATCTATATTAGTCTTTCGAGTTTGATCAGTTTGTTTGTCATCTATTATCGCATTAAGAGGGTCTGCGAGAGGCTTAAAAAAATACTTCAGATTAGTGTTGGTATTAAACTCCTCATCTTTCATTTGTTTTATTTTATTCTTTATAGCATCCGCAGACTTTATTAATTGATCTGTAATTTTGTGATCCATTATACGACTTATACTTAGCAGTATTTACATGCAAATGTTTATTTTTATTTCGCATTCTTAATTTATATAATTATCACTCAAAATATATAAAAGTGTCAAAAGATTGTCTATATCTGCCTTTGTTTAATTCACAATCCTTATTAATAATCAAAAAATCGTAGGGGTGCAACCAAATCTTAGAACACAGATTTTTAATTTCGACCAGTCTATATCAGAACTAACATGTTCATCGTAAATATGTTTTAGGTTAACTTCATCTTGCTTGAAAATTATCAAAAAGTTAACATTGTCGCGTAATAACTGCTTTGGTATTTTTGAATACGTTTGAGATAAATAAAAACAATCTATATCTCTATGTCTACCCATTGTGAAATAATTTCGTATATTAATTTGTTTTTCACAAACCACATCATCAAAAATAATAACAGAATTTTGTAATGCATCGTTAGGATGAATGACATGGGAATGGAAAGCCGTCACCTCCTTCTGCGAAGCAGTAATGCTCGCAAAGGAGGAGGCGGAGCGCGTGAGGTAGAGAGCCTTGCGCCCTCACTAGGGGCGTGTCGCCGCAGGAGACGCCCTGGGCGTCGGGAATCGCAAGCAGATTCCCGGCCACCGTAGGCGCGGGCTTGCGGACGGCGAGCCATGGGTAGCTCGCCGTCCGGTAAGGACCAGGCCCGGGTCGACGGCGCGTTGTGTTCCACGCGCGCCTCAAAGAGATGTCAGCACAAAATGACGGGGTCCGATAGGGCCGACGCCTCAGGGTCGCGGGTTATTCCACAGAGAAAACCGTGGCCCTGGCACAGGCAACTGAAGGAACACGGTGGGTTTTAGTCAGTAAAAGTCTGACACGCCCTCCCGCTCCACCCAGAGCGGGAGCAGTCATTTGATGATTTCCCACCCAAAAAAAAAAAAAAAAAAGGATGAATGACATCATCGTCAACATTAAATATAAAAAGTTTTACTTCCGGAACTCTTTCTAGGATCAGTTTAAGAAATCTATATTTTGGTTGAAAGCTAGTCTTGGAATACAAGTAAACATTTTTAAACTTTAAACCGTTTTCATGGAGTAACAAACTAATCATAACGTTAGTTTTTCCACAATTTGAAGGACCACATAATATACATCTTATATTATTCGGAAGAAGTATACTATGCTTAGCGTTGGGGTTATTTTCCTTTATATCAATATTTTTAACTTCTAAGGATACTGGTTGCTTGACCCACTTCATGGTTGTATCTGCTAGAAAAATCAAATGTACTTGTATTTATAATGCATACCAGGGTGTCCCTGAATTATGAGTAATTGTCTAAATAATTATAACATACTATTTATGTTTTAATAAAAGTATATAATTTAACAATGTGATGATGAGATACTGTCAAGGGTTATAATTAAAACAACTCCTTAATTGAATTTCTCAAATATATTTATTAAATAACAATATTATTATATTATATAACCTCTTATTATAAATTTTCTTACAAAAAATAAAAATAAAATTACTTATGGTATTTCATAAGGTTAACAACAAATTATACATAGAAAGAAAAATTTTAATACAAAAAAAAATTGAAATAAACTCTCACTAAAAACTTATAAATAAAATGAACATTATACAGAAGTAAATCAATTATTATGAACAAATCTTAGTATTAGAATAGTGTATCACAATGCCCCCAAGGTAGTGTTTCAATCTGATTAGCAAGTATTTGTCTTTTATCGTCGTTACTATTCAAAACTACTTTATTAACTTGTTGTGAATATAAGAGATGTTTAATAGATTTAATCATGTTCATTTTATGTTTGATAACTTTATTTTCAATTAATGGTTCATAGTAATCTAGCATTTTAAGACGTTTGGTTATGGGTTTGGTGACACCCTTCGCTTTTTTTATTATAGTTTTTACGCTTTTTAGACAATATAGTTTTGCTCTTAAACTCGGTAATAATTGATCCGCCAAGTTCATCTTTAAATAATCCTGGAATACTGGCATTTATTTTCGGTATTCCAAATGGATTATCTTCTTCAAAATTATTGTATCAAAACGTGTAATATCGTACTTTACATCTTTGTAAAAGTCATCTGTATTTATCAAGTACAAAAGACTATCGGTATCCGTGTAACAGAGATTTACGTCGTCGCCATATTTGTTTTTAATATAAGTATAATGGAAATTATATAAATGTTGTTTAGCAAATTCAAGCACTGAGAATCCAATGTAAATTGGTTTATCTAATATTAGTTTTTCAGGACTCAATTGGGCAGCTACAAAATTTTCTGAAAATATTGATATACTCTTCAAATTAGGTTTTGAAATTATTTTTTCCGCACCAATGCATTTGTTTGTTTTATTACTTGAATCTTTCCATTTTGTGATTAATTTCACGTCTACTTGCTTTCGTTTATTTTCTATAGTTTTACCGAATACGGAATTATTTAGAAGTTTAAAAAAGTCTCTCTCAAAGGGTGACTTAGAAGCCTGTCGTAGACAAGTATTTAAATCAATGTACTTTCGAAGAAATGATTCTTGTCTAAATTTAAGTATACGATGAATGTTCTTTAAAATTAGACCATGATGTAAACATTCTTTTAAATTAACGAAATGAATGACATATTTGTATTTATCATATAAATTAGCTATTAATTTCACAGATTTTCCGTTTGGGGGAGTGAACTTTTCACATGCGAAAGGTAAATCCTTATGGACGTTATGCAGATAATCTGGGTACTCTAAGTCTACTTCTAAAATATATCCATAATCACCATCATTCGGAACTTTCATTACATCGAAATTCAACAGATCGCTCTGGCTTAAGAAAATAAATTCTGATATTGGCAATTTTCTTGTCATTGCATAACCATATAAGTTATTGCAGTCTAGATAAATTATGTAACTAGATGGTTTTGTGTCATCAAAATGTGGAACATACTTATTGTTAGCCTTAGCATGTCGAACAGAACATTGGGCTAAACCCCCACGTATACCCTTCTCTAACAATTGGTATATTTCCAAATCACTTATTAACTCAAGTCGGACGCCAGTATATAATAACATGGCATCCCAGCTTAAGCTAGGAGCAGATATATAATACGCTGGATCAAGAGAGTAATGTTGTAAGCTCGTATTTCTAAAATTTTAAAAAATTTCGCATAGTAATAACACATCACATTTTAAGTACAAATCTGTGTACTCCCCCAGTGAGTGTATATTAAATGCTTGCCATACAGCTTGTGCATGTCTGTAATCATCATCGGAAATATGCTCTAATTTAATTGAATTATAAAAACATTCATTGGGAGGCAATCGTTTATCATTATACTTTGACCATGAATCCATATAGTCATATGGATAAACACCTTTATGTCTCAATAAATGTAAGTTCATCTTATCGGTAAATGTACTTGATAGATTGATAAAATCTTTAACATCCAAGCTTTTTACTTAATTCATCTAGACTTGAACTTAAGAACTGATATGAATCAATAAACTTCATTTGAATAGGGCGTGCTGTATTTCTTAGTTGAATTAATTTAGTTATAGATATGTATTTTTCTTTAGACTTTGGTATTATCTTAATATGACCTTTATATTTTGCTAATTCTTTAATGAATAAATGACTGTCATAACCTGCTAAATTATGAAAAATAATTGGTACAAATGAACATATTTTGTATCTCAAATTACACAAGGAATGTGCTGCACCTCTGTATTCGGATGTAACATGATCATGATCTCGAACTTTATCTCCAAATAATAATTCTTTACATATATAACATTCGGTAGCCTTTTTAAAATTAGATTTTTGTTCATTCGTTAATGGTTTCATAGGTTGAACTTTGGTTAATATAGTATTCATCCAAGTTACATCTTTAACCAACCAGCTTATAAATGTTTCAACGCAATCAGGACCTCTATAAGTAACGTATTTGTTTAAACTTGGATCGTATGAGCAACATATATAATATGCAAAACATGTTGGAACATGTAATTTAAATTTTTGGGTATTATGATTCTCAGTATTTTGTTCAGAATAGTTTTGTAACATACTTTCAAAGTCGGCATATATAATAAAATTAATTTTTTGTTGGCGCTCATAATTTTTGAATTGTATCATGCTATTTTTTTCAGGTAGTATTGTGAGTATATTACAACAATGATGGGTACTATATTTCAATTCACTCGAGAAAAATTGCAAACATGAATCACAAAAATGTATTTTACCCTTATGATGACTTATTTGATGTCGAACTAGTCGCACAAGATCTTTAATCAGACAATAATGCCCTTTATCGTAACGCTCAATGTAAAGTAAGTTAATGTGATATTTTTTCTTAGCATTTGTTAAGTATAGAGGTCCAGTTATAGTGCATTTACTATCTAAACCATAAATATTAATACTAATACTAGGATTGTATTTCTTAAATAATTTTATATCATTCATTGACGGCGGAAATGACATACCCTGTGTATTCAGAACTGTTGAATAGTGTGGGTAGGAAGAAATTCTACATTGATTATATTTAACAGGGTGTAACGCAGCAACAATGCTCCACAAAAAACATTGATCATCATTATTCTGAATATTTAAACAGAATTTTTTATTTTTGATTACTGGTGGTAATTCTATAAAGGTACCTCCTCTCATCGGATTGTATTTATTTATATTAATTTATAAATGGCTTAGTGTAAAAAAGGACCACCCAGAGTCCCGCTGTTCAAACTCGCTTAGTTTCCTCTTAAACACTTCTAAAGTATTCTTGTAAAAATCATTTAGATCAAAGTTTTTATAAATTACTTTCAATTTTGTGTTAAAAGATTTCAGTAACTGTTCATTTGTCTTTGTTAATAAGAAGTAAGCAAATAATTCGAAATTGATTTTAATACAATTATGTTTTTCTAACGATATTTCAATGAGTTTTCTAATATCACTTTGAGAGTCGTTCAAGAACGCTTCAGGTGTCAGATAATCTATTTCCTGAGCGGGACTTAAGCGATATGTAACAATTCTGTTTTTAAAAGCAGTCGCTATTATTTTAATATGATCAAATTCAGTTCTCAATAAACAGTTTGATTTGTGTAAGTTAGTTCTCATATGATAATTAAATTTATGTTTCGGTATTTCAATGTAGCATTTATCACATTTCATTAAAATTTCATTGGTTGATGTAATATTCGATGGTTCAACTGAAAAAACAAAACAGGAAACGACATTGTTAACATTTTATTAACAATCCTAAAATCTATAAGAGTAGAGTAAATGATTTAAGCTTACTGTTATTTCTATTGATTAAACATAAGATTACATTGATTACATTTATTGTTATATTTTATTATAAACAATTTCATTTAAAAATAATGAGTACTAATAAAAGTTTTCGGAATTTCTCTAAATTCCTTGCGTGTGGCGCTAATAAATTTAGACAAGTGCGCCCATGCCTCAGTGTCTACATCGGTTTGATTTTTCATTGTTATTACAGAATGCTGCCATCTATTAACAGGTAATACTTTATCAATATCGATACACTTATACACCTTTACTTCCACATAGTGTGAACCAGTTTTAGCAGTGTGTGCTTGTCTGCTATAACCGTTCGCAATCCTACTGCTAATATAGGAATATATGGGTGTTTTTTTTACCTCCCCTTGATGCCGATGAAGTGCTAGGTTGCTCGTCATCTTCGCTGCCATCGCTCCCAAATAAATCAGCAGCTGTAGGTAGGTTCGACAACTTTATGGGGTTTATTCGTGGTTTCTTAGACGGTTTGGGTGTGGATGGAGCCGCTGCTGACATCTTGCTTCGCTTTTTCTTAGATGCCTCAACTGAAGCGGTCTCAGGAACCGTGTCAGGGACCCCTACGCTTGGAGACTCGTCCTCTGATAGGAAAAGGTCGTCAGCGAGCTGGGATGTCTTAGACCTGAAATTATAAAAATATTTGATAAATCATAATGTATTAAGCTTGCATAACTTATTGATAGATAATAAGATAAATAATATCAATACGATGAGCTCAGAGATCGATACATTAAAAAAAAAACAATGTGTGACAACCGTGATCTATTTCATACAAAAGCACGCTTCTACCTACCCTTATAGGTACAGGTATTATTAATAAAACAGAAGAAAAAAAAAACACACTTACATTTTTTTTTTGTAGATAAATCCGATGATTCCTCGAAGTTAAAAACCTTGCGATGATCTTCGTCGAAAGATGAGGGTGCAATAGTGCTCCAGAACTTCTATCGATGATTTAAATACTTTTTCCTAATGCGCATGCATCAATGATGCATGCACAAATATGGTAAACGCAAGCACATGTAAAAATATTGCGATGATAAACTAAATTGATATATTAATCAAATAACCCGATGTTGCCTCTCGATTTTGTTACTTTATTACAGACTCATTTGATTTATGCTTTATACAATAAGTATGGTGTAAAACAGAATGAGTCACGAAAGCAAAAACTAAGTTAGTAATGAAGTATCTAATTATTAAAATACTTTTACAACGAACAAGAATCAGAAATTCTGTATTAATATTAGTTGCTCTATAACATTACTTAGATTAGAAAATAAGTCCGTATGATAACCCACATACCCCGACTTCATTAGTCTAACAATAAAAATTTGATTCATGTTTTCTATCATTGGGTAAGTGTATCAGTAAATGAGCATAATAGAACAAACATACATTCATATTAGACTTAATGTATTATTAGGAATGCAACGTAAACAATGCAACCGTAGGTGTCATCGCAAGGGTTAAATTTCATCTAACCATTTTTGGATAGTAGAAGAAATATCCACAAAGAAACTACGTGTATTATTTTCAACCTTATGAACACTTTTTTTTTAACATAATTTTTATATAAATTGCTCACACTTATTAGAAACAACATTCGTTTTTCGAAACTGCAGTGTTCAGTACGTACGTAACGGTGCAGTCAATGTCGGTAAGTTTTTTTTTTTTTTTTTACTAATTCAATACAAATGTCACCATTCATAATAATTATTTTAATCATAATGTTTTATAATTTCAGGATTCAGAAGAGCTATTTAACTTCATACCTTTAGAAAAGGGTCCTGCTCAAATACACGCAGTAAATCAAAAATATTTGGGTCTTGCTGAAGCATCTCGCAAAATATCGAAGAATAAACGGATGGCATATTCCTATATAAAAAAACCTGTTACAAGACCTTCGAAAATCATAAGAATACAAATTATTGATGCAGAAAACTTCGATCAGAAGGATAGTTCAATCTGTAATCATTATTGTGAAGCAGAGGTTTGTGCTCAACACGTCGTTAAAAGTACTTTAATGGATGACATATTGTCTACATCTAGCACTAAGGAACTAATAAATAAAATTCAGGAAAACATGGAGAACTCTTAAGTAAATATGTTTTATTGTAGTTAGCATGTAAGCCTATCAATACTATACTTAAATAAAAGTTATTATTACTAAATAGTTTCATACTATTTAGTTAGTATAGATAAATATTAATGTGAATAGTTAAAGTTTTAATGTGGTTAGTTTGTAAGCCAATCAAACGCTGTAAATAAAAACGATGTTATGTGACTATCTGTTTGGAACTACTGGGATTACCTACTTAGTACTGCCCTTTCTGTTTTATTGTAAGTAATTAGAAGAATGTTGTATTCTCATAATACACGGACTTATATATTGTATGCAGTGTATTTTTGCAAGAATGTATAAAAACTGCGTAATTGTGTTGTCTTCAATATACGTTATTAAATCATAGTTAAAATTTAATTGCTATAAATAAATGCATATTTATAACTGTAAAATTGCTTTTTATTTAAATTCCTTTTCAATAAAATTAATTTTGTAAGTATCTAGTAACAGATTCGGACACGACTACACACAAATACCTTAAAAAAAACAATCACAAACACACGCGTAGATGTCATCTGAACTTCACCTTGCGTTTTTGCAAGCACATACCAATCCGAATAATGAGATCAACGGATTCGGAGTACTTATAAATAGCTTAGTATGATTTTATGCATTTAATTCTTGCAATTGTAATGTGATGGTTGGATCGTTTTATAATAACTTTATTTATAAGAAGCCTAGTTTATAAGACTTTGTAAAGTAATTATGAAGTTCAAGAGTGCTTCGAATTTTGTATGATTCACATTCAAAAGACGATTTTCATGAACTTAATTTAACCCGCTATCTAAATAAAGTGATGATGGTATCTGCATTTCAAATCATAGTAGACAGTATTTAAATAGATCGGATCAGAGTGGATCTCGTCAATATAATATCAAAAACATGGAAACAAATACTAGAATATCTCAATCTAGGTTATGTTCTGATGGTGAGAAGTCACTTACTAACCGATGTATAATTGGGGCGATCTGGATCACGAGCGAAGCGAAGTGATCCAGACTCCCCAATTATACACTACTTACAACTTCCCAACAACAATCATCGGGCAGTTGCCCACCAGATACGACATCCATCTGGTCGGAGGATCCTCCCTTTTCCAAGAGTATGAGTGAACTTTACACCCTGTTCCTCATATCTCTTCAAGTTCGTTGGCCTAGTGGCGTTTTCTGACCTTTTTACGATCGTACGGGTTAAGCAACATCTGGCACTGTCATTATTTAGATGGGTGACTGATTATAATGTGTTCAAAATTGAATTCTCAAACTTCTCCGTGCTTTGGAAGGGACGTTATGCCGTCAGTCTCGCCTGCTATCCCTGGAAGCAGTCGTTAGGTCAAATTAGAGGCCCGCGCGGCGAGCCTGTAAACTCTAACACCTGATATATTTTCAATATAATGCTACTACTTCTAAAAATACACTCGGTAACAGTTATTACACACACAGATAGCTATTTAATCAAAGTTAGGAAACTATAAAATCTCACCTCTACTTATAGGTATAAAAAGCGACTTTTACAATATTGAGGCATTTATTAACAAAATTTTACATTTATTGAAAAAAGATCTAAAAACAAAATTTACACATAGAAATGAGCCTACTACCTATTAAAATTATTCTTCATCACTCTCCTCAGGCTCGCTAGATTTTAAAAACTTTAAGGCTTCCTTAGAAATGGCCATTCTGCTTCTTTTAACATTGTGTCTACGCAGGCTACTCAAATATGGATCCGAAGTTAGCAAGAGCCTGTTAAGAACGTCCTCATTGCATTCTGTTCTAGAAAATTTTCTGGCAAAGTTTTCCCTGTATTGCCTAAAGTGTTTGTTCCTGACTTCTGCAGCCTCTTCCGACAATTGGCCAATTGGTAATAAGGCATGCGATATGACACTCGGAGCATGAATTAAACAGACTTGAAATTACGAATGACCTGCTTGAGTTCGGCCAACTTTTCAGCGGGACACTTTGTTATTTCCAATAATTTGACTTTAAAATCTTTGTGTTTTTCACTAAATAGCCTTTTTTAAATAGCCTTTGGGCTTCTTATTATCAGCTCGTGCAGTTCTTTTCTAGTCATTGTTATGACTGAAGGCTGAGATACTGGGAAAAAAAAAAAGATATAAGATTTTTTTTTATGGCGGCTCTACCTTTATTTTTTTTTTGGGAAAATTCGGGAAAACTTTGGAAGCCGTATGTGAAAATAGACATTCAAATTTATCATATGACATTACTCTTTGATGCAGTACTAATGAGTGTAATGTATTTAAAATATCAATATAAGTTAAAACTTATGAAAAAGTGCACTAATTTTTAGATGTATTTTTAGGAAGGCAAAAAACAGTAAAGTATCATTATTTAACAAGTAAAAAAGGTGCAATATAAAGTACATACCTTGCTCAGACACTTCCAAAATAACAATTTCAACTAAAATCACTTAAAGTATAAGAAAGTGCAACGCGACTGTGTTGAAGTACGGTAACGCAGTGAACAAAGTCCGATCGTATCGAGCGAGTGCTACGTACTGAATGTTGTTACACCCAACTGGTATAGCCGATTGCAGTGGGGATGGTGCCAAATGACGTCATATTTATCTACCTGTTTTGGGACCAAGTGCCACCGTTATGCTTAAATGTTTGCATTTTCGATTAATGGCCAGCTTTTCGGCTCCAATACCAGTCTGTGCGCCGCGAGCCGCTTGAAAATTCATCGAAGCGTAATTCTCGCAGCCACCGTAATGAGCCATAGCTGTGGCGATGTTTTAGTGTACCATGTAGCAGATATTCACACGTCACCGTGATATATCGGAGAGTTTCGAAGTTCACGTAGGCGTCGTCATAGTTCTTATGTGCGTCGGTAAAGTGCTTTCGACGCATCCCCTTAAATTAAATTGCTTGAACGCAATAGACCAACGGTTGCCTCCAAATACGTTACCAATTTTTATTCCTATTTGGTTGTAACCGTGCAAGAGAAGCTGCACACCGATGCCAGCTTCAGTAGCCGAGGCACCTGTTACCAGTGTGGAAACAAATGCTACGGGTGCCGCGACAGCGTGAGGCTGACGTTGCGGACGTGATTGTGGGCGTACTTTCGTCGCTGATTCAAGGACCATGCGAGTAAAAGTGACGGTACAGCACAATTGGTGGAACAAGCTGTACCATCCGTGGCTGAGTTATGCGATGCGTGTGTGGATTTGAGACCGGACCCTGTTCTATCGTGACGCATCCCAACGGCGAGGTGGTTATGAGCGATGTAACCGAGAAGCTTGTAATCGCAATCAATGCTATTCCAGTTAGGTTTTACGATGCTTTTATATCCAACTTTTATCGTGTTCAATCAGAAAAACCAACCAGTGATAGTGCAAATGCTGTGAATACAAACGAGACTACAAACGGCAATACAAGCAAACAGAAACCTAAATCAGAACCTTCTTCTTTTTTTAAAAAAAAGGTTAGAAAGTTGAGGATTGCTTTGCCAAACATAGTTACTAACTAATGATTTCATGTTATTGTGATGTATTTTCTATTAGATACTTCTTGGTAGCTTTGCTATTCTTTAAAAAAAAATACCTACTGATCCATAAGAATAGATTAGACGTAGATGGGCATGTGTTCTCAGTAAAAAGACACAGTGCGACAGCTTGGCGACTAGACGCACCAACAAGCTGAGTCCGACAGTTTTCATATATTTTTTTCTAACCTCCGCCCGCACACTCTGCGCCGGCAACGACAGGGAGTCACATGTTCTAGCTGCTTTTCGCAGTGACTAAACGCACGGGCCACCCGACGACAGTCGCATGTTACGGGTCAAAACGACCATCTCTCTCGAATACTCAATGAAAATGATTGCTTCCTGCACAACGACTAGTCGCAGACGCAATCGAAAGCACTGCGTCTAGTTGCAGCAACAAGACGCAGATGTAAACTACAACTCTGCGTTTTGTTGCAGCGACAGTTGACAAGACGCACAGTTTGAAGAATTTCCCAAATGTAAAAAAAAAACAAAGTTTTTTACCCCTGTGACTTATCTCATCTGTCACAAATATAATGTAAAGAAATCCTAATCGAATACATAATCTACCAAATTTGTAGCCATCTTGTATTATGATAAGTAGGTACGCTTACTTTTCTTTCGTAGCGTATCGGTACGCAACCTTTTTCAGCAATATTCTGAAGAAGCTTTTACCGCATCCGGCCTCACCATTTATCTTTACGGCTGTAAGTCTGAAAATATTTTGGTATAATTTTTGCCTTGAACCTTTGTAAGAAGATCGATTATAATATTGTTTGGGTGGCATACGAAAAATGTTAGTAAGGAGAATTGGATAGATTTTAGGTATCATTATATTGTATATTAGTTTCATTGTTTATATTCGAGAAATATATCAGAAACTATCTTAATATGAGCAGACTTTACATCAAGAAAGTGAAAATAACGGTAATCTACTGGATGTAGGCAGCGCATACCGGTCGTAGTGGTAAAACTTAGGAGAAACCTTTGAATTTGCTCTTCTGAAGGTTCAGTCATTTATAACCTTAGTTTCTAGGAGTTTCAGACAACAGGGTTTACGCTAGGTCACCCATTTATTACATATCAAAACCCCTTCGTGGTTCAAAAAGAAATTAAGCTGTTGGTCGCGACTGTCATGCGTAGACCTTTGGAAGTTGCGCCATGTAAAATAATGGTATTAAGCTGAACCTCAGCATAGTTGGGAATAAGCTAGGCAGAATTTTTCTCGTAGTTTCGGACAACTAAGCGCAGGTTTTTTTTTTATAAAATCCGCCATCACGGTAAGGCAGTGACGTCATTGAATATATCAGCAGTTTTTGTAATAAAAAAGTCACATATTCATATTTCAAACCGAAGGGTTCACCCATCAACACACGTGACATGACATTCATTCACACACGATAAAGCCAGTATAGACCGTAAAAGACACTGAGCCATCATAGGCCATCAATCACCAACCTTTAGATGGATGTAATTCTCTAGATCGAGGAAGTGTTGTCGCCGAAGTGTCGACGGTGATACGTCAAAGTTCATCGAGGGGGAATGTTGTTTGAGTAGAGAGTGAAAGTTATGAGAAAAATAGGTCATCGTGAGTTTTGTTTAGTGGATTGGGTAATCTTGAGATGTAGTACCTACCTAATTATGTTAATGTATTTATCTGACTTCAACAGCAAACAATGGCCTCGTACCAATTGACAGGTAGAAAAAGTTTTTTTTTGTCAGTCTGCATTGTCCCAATAGTCTACTCATAACTTTCATTAAAAAAGTTACAAAAAACGTAATTTACCGAAAAATCTGCGGTTTTCTCTGACATCCCAACATTCAATTCACACATTTCTTAATTGCCTCGTCTAATTCTTCCTATATGCCTCTACGCATTAAGCATTGAAATGTGATAATAGGCGCAACACCACACAGCAAAGCATATAAAGACAAAATCTCTCAAATAAAGAGTATTCTATTCTATATTATTCTATATAAAAAAGGACGACCACACTTTGATGTAAAACTGTTGGTTCAGCGTTAATTTAACTTTCCCTAAACAACCCCGTTAGCGTAACTTTTTCAAGTCCCCAAAACTGAATTATGAAATTCATTTAAAAATGTTACTGTTATTTTTTTATTTGTCTGCAAAGGAATAAATTGTTTTTGTGATCCTCTGAGCTTTTGTCGAAGTTTTGGTGTAGTTAACATTGTTGATGACATTCAGTAAATTAGGGTTGCGGATTATTTTCGAGGGATTTAAAGAGTCACTGTTACAATCACATTATGAATGAAATAACTTTTTCCCGCGGCTTCGCCTGCGTGTATGTCGAAAAATATCCCACGGAAACATACCGAGATATATCTTTGTTGCATCCCAATACGTCTTTACGCCAATCCGGAGCATACATCCAGACTAACGGAATAATAATCTACAAACTACATTTTCGACATCAGACACGTTCCCACACCTCGCAATGTTTTGACTTCGTTACTGTTTTAATATTATTATGTATAGATAGATAAGACATAATTAATAATAAAATAGTATAAGTAGAAGACGTAGGTTGAATGAATGAAAACATTAATTTGTTAATTCTAGTACATATATACCTACATTTGGTATTTATTAACAATTCTGCTGACTCTCTGTTTTGCCAGTGGCGTTCAAATTTGATACACTTGAACTACTTGTTTCGGATCACTAAGAACAGAAGTTACGAAGAAGGGAATGTTGCACCGACCTAAAATAAATTGGTATAAGGCCAAAAGAATTGTCATGATTTCATATCAATAGGTCTAGATTTCAGATAAATAAGCCTTTTTTTTAAGATGAATAGGTCTACATTTTAGATCAATAATAGGTTTAGATTTCAGATAATTTCTTTTAAATTTCAAATCAATTAGCCGAGATTTCGTTGCAATAGGCTTAGATTTCAGATCTAGATTATAGATCAATAGTTCTACATTTCATAACGATGTTTTCTTTCCTTTATGATGTCAAATATTAACCATATTATAAAATTTATACGTCTTGAGAGTTCCTACTAGACTTTTTGAGACACGGGACTTAAACATAACTGGTGAAATGTGGGTGTATTATAAGTACACCTCTGCCAAACCCTGCAGGTATTACCAGCCTGATGTTAACAATTGAAAATATACCTGTAAAGTATTTTAAAAAAAACAATTCCTGTGACTGCAGAATACATTATTTGTAAATTAGATTTTGTTAAAAATCCAAGTTTGTTCCGTCAGTAAGTTATCCTTGTACTTGTGCGTCTTTGAATCTTACGGAAGTTTCACGTATTTTGCGTACGATGGGAAAATCGATCATTCGATCCACTCCAGCTCCTCGAGGATAGCCAGCAACGCCTTGGTGTTACTGACAGCCTCGCGTCGGGTAACTGGGTTACCGAAGTACTTTTCCCTGTATGTGGCGACCACCGGGCAGTGTAGAAGCACATGAGCTGCTATCTCGTCCACCTCCATGCAGGCCCTGCACAGCGGACTGTCTGTGACTCCTATGACAAAGAGGAGTTTATTTAAAGACCCGTGGCCAGTTAAAGCTGCCGTAACTATACGCACCTGTTGTTTGGTTAGTCGGAGAACCTGTTTCGTGAGACGGCCGTCAATAGCAGGGAGTGCTTCCTTAGCCTGCCTGCACTCACTTGTTCCGACCATAGTTTGTGATGTTGTTCCGTGGTGCGTTTCCTTACCAGAGTGCGTAAGTATCCGAAGGGGAGTGGCAAGATGGGTTCAGGTCCCACTGGTGCCTCACTCGACCCCCTTCTGGCAAGTTCGTCGGCTGCATCGTTGCCCAGCGATAATGTAAAGTTGTATATAGGTTCAAAGCCAGATAGGCGCTTTACTTTGTTTGAATTATTGCATTACCACTGTTCTCAAAACGGTGAAGGAAAACATGGTGAGGAAAGCGTGATGCTCTTGAACCAAAATATTCGAAGACATGTGACATCTAAAAACCCGCACTGGGCCCACGTGGTGAATTCGGAACGGTCTACTCGGAGAGAGTGAAAAGAAGCCTGTGTCCCAGCAGTGGGAACATGATTTGTTGATTATGTTACTACGCGCATTCCTGCTAGGCCCACTGAGTAGGTAACATGCTTCTAAGTAGTTAAAACTTAATATACAATCACAAAGATATCGACACAACAAAACTTTGAATAAACGCTTTTGAATTCGACTTTCCAAACACAGAAAAACTTTAGATACACATTCTTCCCTCCCATATCGCGAAAACTTTTCTTCCAAAGAAAACGTAACTTTACATGATATTCCGCGTTTATTCTTATCTAATGTCCATATATCATTCATATTTACTCATCTAGACGTAGACTAACACCATAAGTTTGGGCACAGCTTGCCTCAAGAACGATGTCTCAAAGAAAAACAAATTTCCCAAAACTAACAACTCGATTTCAACTTTAACCTTAACATCATAAAGTTTTTAATAGCTTGGGAGTTGCCACATGACATGTAGAACCAGGTACAACAGAATTCGCCAAGATATTTGCAAGCCAGATAAGATAAAAATTCTTCAGTAAACAAACCTCTTTGGAAGGTTTTGAAGCCAATTAATAAATATTATATTTTGTTGATCAAAGTCGAGTAATTTTTTTGGGAAACAAGTTTAAACTTTATCACAGTATATGAGCCTTGAAACTTGTTAACAATAATCTAAAGTTTTATAAAGGCTCTTTTTAATATAAAAATTAATTGTGGTTCGTTCGTATCGCATAAACTCAAAAACGGCTTTAGAGATTAGTTTTTTTGTTTTATTTGTTATGTTCGCTCTAATACAGAGGTGGTTTGAAGAAAAAACAGACAACTGCTTGAACTCGCGTTTGAAGGGTTCCGTACGATGATGTAACCCACCAAAAACATTTCATGTACCAGGCCACTCAGAATATATTCCAAAACAAAAGTATTTATGAATTAGAGACTGTCCAGTTATAGTAAAAAAATTGCGTTCCAATTTCAAAATTTCCATCCACATTGTTTACGAGCTAAAATAAATTATCGTGTCTCTTAAAAAATTGGTCTTAGCCAGGAACATTTTCGCGCTATGATTTTTTTACGATTTCAAGTGCCGCCTGAATCCGGACGAATCGCACGGTATACTTCAAATGGCATACATGGATAAAGGCCCTTCTAAGGCAATCGTGTATCGTTGTTATAACGAATTGAAGCGCAGTCGACTATTTTTGGGGAATGAAGAAAGAAGTGGTCGCCCTTTGACGGCTGTTACGGAAGAAAACGTGTAGCAGAGAAAATTTTAGTCCAAGACAATAGGCGAGTTTAGTGTCAAGAGATTCAGCACACACTTCAGGTTGGATCGGGAAGCCTTCACGAAATTCTACAAGTGCAAACTTGCGTGAGGAGGATAGTTTCACGCTGGGTGCCAGCCAAACCAATGCTCAGAAGCAGGACCGGTTGGAATGGTCCTGTGATATTATAAACAAATCTAAAGCAGGCTCGTCTCGGCGTGTTTACGACATCATTACAGGTGATGTCTTGGTGAGTCTTGGATCTTACATGGTTTTGGATTTATCAATACGATCCAAAAACGAAGCGCCAGTCAACGGTTTGGATGTATCAAAACGAATCAACGCCCACTCAAGTTAAGCGGTTTAGAAGAGGGGGGAAGAATTTAATAGCGAGATTTTTTAATTTGACTGGCTACTTGGTGTCAATTCCTTTACGGAATCAAAAAAGCATCAACGCCGAATGGTATACTACCAAATGCTTGGCAGAAGGTTTCTCTGTTGTGAGCAACAAGCGACCAAACACAGGGATCCGCTAGCTACTGCTCAACCACGACAACGCGCCTTTTTATATTCCCGAAAATAAAAAAATCTGCTCAAAGGGATACAATTTTCGTCGCCGGAAGATGCGCTGTCAGCGTTCGAGCAGGTTATATGCATGAAAACTTGTTAAGAGAGCTAGTGGAGAGTTCTTTGTAAAGATTTAATAAAAAATATTTACTAATAGAACATAAATTTTTATTTTCGCAAAACTTTCTGAGTGTCCCACGTAAAAAAGTTTGCCAAGACTTACATAACACTTTTACTCGCTTTTACTTGTAAAAAGTTATCAGATCTGGATGTGGTGGCCTCCACATATCGCAGAATGTACTATATATCAAATATGTGTTATATAAGAATGATAAATAATGTGTAATTAAGTTTTCAACAAACAAACAGACACTCATTGTATTAGACTATTAACTATTTAGCTAGCGCGCCACGGCGTCCGGTTCCTTATAGCCGCAGGCGCTGGAATGTTCAGGGGAACACGTGTGATCCAAGCTAACCGTGGGCTTCGCCCGCGGCCGCTCGCCTTTATTAGCCTAAATTAGCTTACTTGTCTGCTGTGCTATACCTTGACTCTTTCTCCTTCTATTATAATCTGTCTGGTTGTGCCCAAACTGTAACAGTGCATGTGGAATAATACAAAGTGTATCAGGAAGATCAGTGCTTTTTAATTTGGATTCCCCCACTCATACGGCGACGTAAGACTTTTACACTGAATAAAAAAGAAGATGACATACAATCTTTTTTGCTTCGAAGATTCGATTCCTTGCAAGGGTTTAATAATCTGCCTCTAATGTGAATAAAACTGTAATGGATGGTCCTCCGTTATGCATTGTGTTGTTTACAGACTGCCAGTTGTCATTGGTGGAGTGGTTACAAACGCACTACCAAGCGTAGGGTATAAGTTTGAACCCGGAATCGGACAGCCCTATTGGGTTTTATGTTTGAGCCTCTATTATATTGAAGTTAAACAATGTAACGGACAAAATCAGGAAATACGCTTACATAGCGTGTATCAGAGAGGTGTAGTGAAATTCAAGGGTGTGATACAGGCCATCAATATGAGCAACTTTCTTCATGGGAACAACATCATAAGCAAGAAAAAATAACAAACGTCCCTTACAGTTGAGGCGAGTAGACATTAAAGTTTTGGATGGGACAGTTTTCCCCCTGAAATTACATGGCCGGATTCTGCCTGCAGAAGCCATTCAGAAAACATAAATGTACAGTAATGATTAATATATGAAAATTACTTTTTAAATTTACGGAAATAAATCGCAACTATTACATTTCTTTAGAAAGACGACAAAAATGCCAATGAAAATATGTGTGGTAATTGATTTTGTCCGGTTTTTATTTCGACATAAGTTGCAAATCAACACAACTGCGTTTGCGTTTGGATACACGCATATGACAGGCACTATATATGTTGTACGCCAGAAGGTAATATTAAAATATTAAACCACCACAACTGCCAGAACCGTATGGCTAAGGTAAAAAACCTATAAAAGTCAAAGATTTCACGATTATCACAGTCACCAGTTTTCGAGCTACCGTGCGTCTTATTGCCGATCATGTTACGTATTATGAATTGACAATATATTCAAGAGTGTGTATCTGAACGTCCTAGTTATTTTGACGTTTCTGAACTGCGCGCGATCCCGCTGTTCTGTCTGTCCATGTATATGTCTGTCACCTGTCATTCTGTGTCTTGATCTTCTCACGACATAGTAAGTAGAGTAACAGTGCACCAAAGAGTACAGCGGTCATTTTTACCTGCAAGCGTTCTGTTCCCCAAGTAGATATAAATATTGATGGACAAATAATTCCAGTCAAGGATAAGGCTAGGTTTCTGGGAGTAACGTTGGACTCGAGATTGTCTGGGGTTGATCATATTAACAACACGGTTAAAAAATGTGAACGCTCCGTGTCGGTTCTTAAGGCTTTGGCAGGGGTGTGGTGGGGAGCTCACCCCTACACCCTTAAACTGGTCTATAATGCGTTGACCAGGAGCGCCCTAGACTACTGTTGCTTTCTTATTGAGCCTTGCAACAAAGAAGCGCTCAAGAAATTAGACAGCATCCAGGTCAAATGCCTGAGAATTATTATTGGAGCCATGAAGTCGTCTCCCATAAATGCTCTTCAAATTGAATGTGCGGAACCGCCCCTATATCTTAGAAGACAGCATTTGGCAGATCGTTTCCTATCTAAAGTATTCTCTCTTTCATCCCATCCTTTACTAACAATTTTAGAGCAAATCGACCTTTCCTTTAATAATTCTCCGTATTAGAACAATAAAACAGTTCCTCTATTGATAGATAGGCACAGAGAGCTTAAACACCTCTCCTCGCCTGTTTGTCAATATCCAATTCTCCCTGTGTTTTCTGCTGCATATGAAACGATTCACTTCGAACCAAAAGCCGTTTTGGGACTAGGTGTATCAAGGAATTCCCAAAACGCAAGACGCGGCTTCGAGTTAGCCGTCAAACGTTACTGGGATGGATGGAATTATTTCTTTACTGATGCATCAAAATTATCACAAACAGAAAATACTGGGGTAGCAGTTTATTTACATAAAATAACAAAAGCAGTATTTTTTTCAGATTCCCGTAGTAGTATCCAGGCCTTAAAACAAAATCAACTTCATTGTAAAATACATAGTCAGATCATAGTGGAAATTAAGAGCTTGTTATTTGAGTGTTCCCAAAACGGCTTAGACATCGAGATAGCCTGGATCCCCGGTCACTCGGGTATTGTTGGCAATGAATGCGCTGATTCGTTAGCAAAGTATGCCACATCGAATCCGGTGGATCGAAAACACTACGTAGCTCACAACTACGATTTGCGAAATGGTGCCAAGCCCAAATTGTTCGTCTCATGGACCAAAACGTGGAATGAGACCTCAAAAGCCAAGGGTGCCTACTACGCAGCTATACAGCCCAACATCCAGCGGAAACCTTGGTATTTCAAATTTCCAAAATTGACAAAAAGAACTGTATCGACGCTTTGCAGGCTAAGACTCGGACATTGTTGTAGCCCAGTGTTTCTGAATAAGATCCATGTTAGGGACAGTTCCCTGTGTGAATGCGGTCTTGCGGAGGGTACTTTGGATTACATATTTTTCTCCTGCCCTTGAACACCAAATCCTTCGATCTCTATCGAAAAATTTCCAAATGCAACATTCCTCTCCCAATTCATTTCCGTTCTCTTTTATTCCACTTCTCTCCTAAAATTATTAACATTTTAACAACTTTTTTAAACGAAAATGATATTAAATTGTAATTTTTGCGTAATAATTATGAATTATATGTCTTTGTGCTGTTTGTCACCCTACTTATAAGATAGTAATTTAGAATAATATTTGTTATACTAACCCCTGTCCTCGTCTTTCATCGACTAACATCGGTAGTTCTACCACAAAGTGCAAAGTCGACGGCGCGCCTATACGCTGCCGTCTCAACGTGACGCTGGCAGAATAGTCGACTCAATATGCGACTCAATTGCCATTAACGGGAAGAAAAAAAAAAAACACAACACAGTAAGTGTTGTGCAGCAGCCTTTGGTTTCTCGGAAGAAAGTACATAGCAGAGTCCTGAGCTACCCAATAGTGAATATTGGTTGTGGATACTCTGTTATGGGAAGGCGACACTCAGATGAAAATATTCCATCAATCGATATTTTCTTCTCGTAAAATACCCACAATCAAGTTAGTGTGTGCTGTTGAGCTCATATTTTTAGTCGGCTATCTTGCCCTAGCTGCTGTTAATAGGTTTAAAGAATTTTATTTCTCATAAGAACAATAGTTCACTTAAAATGAGACAGGTACAAAGTGCTTATAAATAAATAATAACATTATGTTTGCCTCTGGGGTGTTGGTGACGTTACAAGGTACATAAATGGTTTTAAGTTTAAAAAAAAAAAAAATATATATAAATATACTCTCACATTTCTTTATATCCCCCGGTAAATCATTGAACAGTTGTGCTCTCTCCACCAATATTGTTTTTTTTTCCGTAATTAGTCCGTGCACGTGTGGTCTTTAGTAAATTTTAATTGTTATTGTATTGTTCCCATGATGAAGCAAATTCCTCATAATTAATAAGTATGGATGCATTCTCACTTAGCATAAAGCTACAACTATTTGCGTGTATGCATAGTGTGACCGTTCTATTTAAAATAGTATTGGGACGCTAACACACAAACAGTCAGCCGTAAACTATACGCCGAGTGAGATTGCGCCCTAATAATTACCAGTTATTATTAATACTATTATACTAACCAAAATGTCAAATATTGTTACAGGATCGGAACACAAATCTGCAAACATGTCATCCCTGTGATACGAAATAATCGGCACTTCGTACTAAATACACACAGACAGGTTGAAGAACTACGGGAAAACGAACCTAGATTGCAAGAACCACCTCCACTTTCGCCACTTGCTAATCCAACAGTCGCTCATGAACCACCACCACCACCTCCACAAGCTGATAATCCTGCTGAAGCACGAAAGATTGACCAAATTAATTTTCTGCCTAGTTACATCTGCTAGACATTTCGTACCCCTGTTAAGGTAATGTTGAATACTCCAATCATGAAAACATTTTTTAAACGGTTTTTCCGGATTTGAGTTCAGTTCTCGCCACGAATGAAAACGGGTGCGACGAAGTTGTAATTTGAGTTAAGGCAAAAGAAAGAAGTCGGCTGGAGACATATCTGTTGAATAAGGTGCTTGCTCGATGGTATTTTTGAGTTTTTGGTCAAAAATTCGTTCTCAATGATGGCCTTTTGCGAAGGCGCATTATCGTAGTGCTAAATCCCAGAAATTTCTTTCCACAAATCTGGCATTTTTCGTCGAAGTTGCTGTCTTAAACGCCGCATATTGATCAAATTATATTCTTTATTTACCGTTTGACATTCCGGCAAGAATTCCGAGTGCACAAAACCGCGATTGTCAAAGAAAACAACCAAAATGACTCGGACTTTTTTTCGGTTTTTTTTTCCTAGTTTTTTCGGTTTCGGTAGTAGGAAGGCGCCACTCCGAAGCTCGTGGACTAGTTTGCATGTCGAAATCGTAAACCCACATCTCGTCATCAGTAAACAAAGTGTTTCATGAATGTTAGGTTGGAATTGACTAGTTCTAACATGTCCTCACCGACTCTTATGCTATTGAGTTTTTGGAAAAAAACTGGTCAATTGGGACTAGCCGAGCGGCAACATGTTTCATAACTTTTTTTTTGGGGTGGAAAATCATCAAATGACTTCTCCCATTCAGGGTGGATCGGGAGGGCGTGTCAGACTTTATCTGACTAAAACCCACACGTGTTCTTTCAGTAGCGTGTGCCAGGGCCACGGCATTGAATTTGAATTTGAGTATTCCACAGAAAATAATAACACTGACAGCTCTTAAACGTAGCTAATGAGCTCTTTCGAACATCTCGCGTCACTAAGGCCCTATCGGACCTCGTCATTATGTGCTGACATCTCTTCGAGGCGCGCGTGTTACACGACGCGACGACGACTCGGGTCAGGTCCTAACCGGACGGCGAGCTGCCCAATGCTCGCCGTCCGCGAGACTGCGCCTGCGTTGGCCGGGAATCTGCAGGCGACTCCCGACGCCCAGGGCGTTTCCTGCGGCGACTAGGGGCGTGAGGGCGCAAGGCTATCTCCCTCACACGCTCCGCCTCCTCCTTCGCGAGCATTACTGCTTCGCAGAAGAAGGTGGCGGCCACCCATTCCCTCTCGCTCCGTACCATGGCCTGGACCAGGATCGGACGCGAGAGATCGCCTCCGCGAGGACACGGCGGTGCTCCGCCCACGCTGGGCAGACGGTATGCTCCACCGTGTCCACCGGGCGATCCAACAATGGTGACGCCCGGGCGTTTCCACCCGCCTTATGCGAAACAGGAACCTCCCGAAACAACCGTGTTCGGTGAGGACCTGTGTAAGGCAGAATTTGAGGACGCCGTGGCGCCACTCCAACCACTCCTTAAAAAGGGGACTTATCGCCGCTATTGTGGCGTACCCAGCACTGGGTTGCGACAATCGCACCCTCCATGTCGCCATGAGATCCCGCCAGAGCTCAGTCCGCTGTACCTTGATTTCTCGCGGCAACGGAGTAACATCCCGGCGTTTTGCCTCCTCGCGCCACTCCCATACGTGCGCTAGGGCTTTTGCCTCCAGATCCCATGGAGGAAAATGTTTCATACCCAAGTGATTATATAAAATGGTACAGATCGACACGTGAGACACAGAAAGTTAGTGGCTATCTTTCTCAAATTTAAATGTTGATTTACAGTCGCTATTTCCTTCACTTGTGCGATGTTAACTTCAATTGAAGACATTGATGGCCTACCAGAGCAAGGCAAATCTTCCATCACAACTCCACCGCTTTATACCACTTGTAAGTACGTGATTTTGATAAAGTCGATTCACCGTAAGCCTTTTGTAACATTTTCGGTGACTTCGAAACCGAAATTCCATTGGCGATGCAACATTAAAGACAAACTCTGTTGATATTTTTGTCCATTACGAAATCCGCAATACACACTTGAGATGATCTTACTAAAATAAGTACTGTATTTAGTCTAAATAACAGATGCAAATCAAACTGGAAATACGCCAAAATCGAAAATAGTTGTGCCAAAATAACAACAACAAAAACAACAAAAATTGAATTTGGAACCATAAACAAATCAATACCCGATACTTTTTTGATGGAATGTATTGTAATTATCATAACATAAAGTCACTTAGATACAACTCTAAAATGAAGCGTACTAATCAAAGTGCCTCTATTTTCACTACTCCACTATAACTTTCAGGCTTTACCTTCATAAAATGGTTTATGGGGTTTTCAGGCCCTTTGCCGCATCCCTGTTGAGATGAAACTAATTTTCAGCTACCAATAGCTTGCTCGGTTTCGTTGAACATTTTACGAGCAAATGTGTACCTAGCGGAGTATAATATAGGCCCAGCCACCTGCTCTATATTTGTGCTTCAATCATAAAATATTTATGTATCTAAATAGATATTTATGTGGTAAGCGGGAGCTAATGGGCCAAGCCTCTCCATAGAGTGTTGAGGGTACTCCGTTATACAACCTGTTTATTTTATATCCCATAACTCTAGGGTATGATTGAGACCATGTCAAAGAATCAACTGGCATATGAATTATGTTTCAATCATACTTTTTTATACAAGATAATTCGACAAAGTTACGATTATTAATGTAAAACACCCTTACGTGAAATATGACAACGTCGTATTTTCTTAGCTTTAAACATGTTTGAATAAAAATGAATTACTCGTATTTGTCAATGAAACTTAGATTTCCGCGTTCGAGAACGAGTTCCTAGACACATCGAGGGTCTGTTTTACGGACGGAAAAAGTAAAGATTCACCAAACTGGTGACCATTTTTGACCTAATTTAATTATAATTTATGTTATCTCCGAAACTATGCATTTTTGGACCACCTATACTAGGAGTTTTAATATTATTTTTACCTACAGAATATAACCCTAGAGTTATGGGATATAAAAACAGGTTGTAAATAGTACCAATATTCTGAGATAACTTCTATCTGGTAAAAAATATTAACATACATATTGTAAGGGACAGCCTGAGCCTCTATTTATTCCCTGGATATATAGACTAGATAGATATAACAGACTGTTTCAAGAGTAGAAAAGATATTGTTTCTGCCATGATGCTTCGATCCGGTCACATCCCGTCGAGATAGTTTACGTTCCTAATGGGTATTATATTACATATTTATATATTCCTCATCTTACCTTCACCTTATTGCGAGAAATGTGAAATAATCGAGGACATACATCTTAAGTTGATCGAGTGTGAGCGGGGCCAACGCCACAAGAGAGAAAATTACCAAAATATGTTTGGAAGGTACATTAAATAGAGTAAAGTGTGTAGTGCGTTTAAATAGTGCGGACGAAATCAGAAATTCGTACGAAATATAATAAAATCAAATGTAGTAATAGAAAATGTAGCTATTATAGAGCTACATAGTTAGTATTGTGACAAAGCTACATAACAAAGAAAAAGCTGTCTCTATTGGTGACATAGAAAGCACCCGAAAGGTTATTTAAAGAGGATAGACAGAAGAGTCTCTCTCTAGGAATAATATTTTGCTTCTTTTTTGTTTTTCTTAATGTTGACAACAAACTGTAAATAGAGGCGTCAAAGAAGAATTCCATTTCCCATTTTTCGCCTAACTATGTATAGAAATGAAATAAATCTTAAAATACAGCCAATTAAAATGTAAATTAATAACGCTTATCACAATGTCAAAAGAAACGCAGGTTTTTTTTTAAATTTATAATCTTTGTGCTTATTCGACGTCAAGGTTAAATCCATTAGCATGTTTTGAACGCATCTCAACTACCATTATTACAAAGTTCCATTTTACATACTGCTACTTGACTTTATTCAACTCTGTTTCTGAGTTTCATACATTATTTTACGTTTTATTTACTCAGTATATCTTTTTTAGTCAATGTTTATAATGGTATTATGCTTTTATGAAATAAAGACGATATTTGCGTTTTTGAAATAACAAATTAACTTTTATTTCCAGCCAATTAAATACAAAGATTAACCCTAGATTCATAAACATATGTAGAAGTAAGACTATTAATAAACATTCGTCTCACAGATGAACACATTCGGGTATGGATATTCATGATTTTGTTAATGAAAGAAAACAAATACATAATTGCATAGTTTAAATCCTTTATTGAGTTATTTAAAACTTATGTAACACAACAAAAATATATTTATTCTGAACATTCCAAACACATCATGCCACGGTGGTCCATACACATGATTTTTTACAGTGGTTACATTGGAACCTCGTCATTCGACGCTTTTTGTAATCACAGAAGATACAAATCTTTTTTTGGGTTCCACTAGGACCAGGCGTATCGCTGGTAGGCGTTTCATTCAAAACTTCTGCAATCTTCCTCTTTAGGCATCTCCTCAAAGTTGGCATTTCGCGACGCTTACGTAACCACGGTTCGGTCATTTTCTCTGAAACATCTTTTGTGAAACGTCTCCTGCTGGTTGGTTTTTTACCTTGTTTTACAAGGTTATGTACGTAAACAACATACGAATTTATCATTGCCATATTGAGCATACCATAGAAGTAGCACAGTGGCCATCTTCGCGTCTTTCTGCTACAAGACATACCACCACACATTTGATCGAAGGTATCCACTGCGCCTTTAGTCGAGTTGTAGAACTCAATGATGTCTGGTTTCCCAGAAGGTGCAATAGTACCATTGCCATGAGTGGTAGAAAGCAAGAGAACGTTCTTGTTTTGTTTAGGCTTATAAGATACCATCGTGCTTTGTTTATCATAACAGAACATACACGAACCTATTGGTCTTTCTTTGATATCAAGCATTGCAGGTGGTATTTCCCGTTTGTTTGCTCGAAGGGTTCCTACTATTGTAAGTTAATGCTTACTGTTTACTTCATCAAACTAGAAAGCATTAAAAAAGTGTTAAAAAATTGCAACCGTAATTCGTCAATTGTGTATCTATTCATAAACATTCGTCCCTCAGACGAATAAAACTCTGTAACCGCTCAAGGACACGTCACTGCGAGTAAAATGCACTCGCGATACTAATGGTCGTATTACTTAGGAAGGTACTTGAGAGGTCAGCCTTCTATCTCTTTCACTCAAAAAATTAGAATCATTATTACGTTTCGCGCGGTCTGTGAGACGAATGTTTATGAATCTAGGGTTAAAATAAATTACACTATCCTAATAAATAACTTACCTGAAATAACAAAAACAACATTTAAAGCCTTTATTTACTTCTAGTGGTTTTTGTAATATGCACAGGAAACTTAAATCAAACTCGTTTTTCTAAAATAAAATAACCTAAATTCCACATATTTAAAATAACTGTCACTAACGACAGTCGGTGTCATTTGACATCTAATAGGAGTCTACAGATAACAAATCTTAAGAAAAGGAACAACACGAGTGTAGTGATTTTCTTTACATGTTTATTACAGATTAGTTAAAAATTAATTAATTTTGCAATATTTAATTCAGTTAGGACGATTGAAACGGATTTTTTGACGTTGATATTTAATGCTCGATACTCAATTTATATTGGGCAGTTGGTTTTAACGAATTCACAAAGTAAAAACGGAGTTTTAGAATATAGATATGAAGTGAGTAATTATTCCTATTTTGGACTAAACTTCGACGGTTAAATAATTAGTTCTGGCACATTTATTTCTTTATAAGGGCAAACCGTAACCTAAAAGTAACATTAATCTTTTTTGGACTTCGTAGCGTTTAGTTTGTAAAACTGACTATATGAAATTATTTTCCAAACTTACAGGTAGTCTTTCTACTATACCGTTTAACTGTACAAAAGCTTTCATTATCAGGTTTTAAATGTATGGGAAGTGGGCATCGTTCTTTTTTCTGTCTCAGTGAACGGTCAAAGAATCATCATTATTCTCCTGCCCTTATCCCAATTAATTTGATTTTTGACACAAAAATTCTTAAACTTCCATATTTCTACCCCCTTTCTAGCTTTATCATCTTTCACACAGACCGAATAATACGGTTTAAAGAATAAGATGGCCTGACATTGCAAAGCGTGGTGATTACCACGCCATCACGCTTTGTAAATGGGTTGCCAGTCGCGGTTTTTTATAATTTGCAGAATAGAAATAAACTTAATACTTTGAAAGTTATCTTTACAATATATGTAGAAATCAACTTCAGTCAATACGTAACATGGAATCCTTTTCATTATTCAAATATCTTTACTACGTAACAACGCATTTGCGAAGCAATGTCAGGGCGTATTGGCCTCATGTATAAAAAGCTTTATAAATTATTACGGCCGTAATAAAGCCAGAGGGCGCTGTCATCGCGATGACGTCACGCAAACATTAATATTTGAAAACTTAAGGGGCTAGTAGCTGCCGTTAAATCGATGTTATGAAGAGAAGCAAGTAGATGATTTATATTCTAGAGATAAGTAAGAAGTTACATAAACAATTTAATAAGTTTCATATCGGTACATAATGTGGTGACGTTCTGTGATAGGAAGGAGTTGGGTCATAGTAGTACAGTTTTAAGTCACACAAATATGACACGATGCCGTTTAGCTGTCTTCTGACCGCGACTTCTTTCGCGAGGAAGTCGTAAAACACCACAATATACTAAAATCACAGCCACATTTTTTTAAAATTTTCCTGTCACCACGTTTGTAGTTTTGGTCTCACCAACGAAAATATGAAGAGAGTCAGGGCTTGTAACGTGGGAGCAAGCGACGTTCATTTGTCATTGTAAGAAGCAGCTCGTCTTGAGGTCGACACCCGCAGCCTTTAGTAGTTATTTCCCATTGCTTGCGAAGTTTGTTCGTTTCTAGCAAATTAATAATCGCCTGCGTTCCTCATTATAGTACCTTATAGCACAACACTGATACACTGACTGACATTATTCCTGACAAAAAGCTATCACTAAAATAATAATATTATAACAGTAGCTAGTCAACACACGGGATTTCTCATTAACAGTCGCCTAACCAATTTTTATTATAACCAAAGATGACAGATGAGGCCTAAACTTAATATTTCTCTGTGCACGTTCTACGAACTTTATAATCATAATATATAAAAAAACGGGTCAAGTGCGTGTCGGACTAAGCACAATGAAAGGTTACGTGGTTGGAAGAATTTATCCCAAAAACAAACTTAATATTGTAGTGGAAAAACATGTTCCCATACATTCTAACTGTAAATGTAAGCTGTTCGACTATTACTTACTCGATAAATTGTAAAGCCTACTTGGCTGTTATAGTTTTCCTTTTAAATTCGTTATGTAAACTACTGCCGTGTATTTTTTTTTCATAAATCAAAATCAACTAGACTTTTAGCTGGCATTTTACTCAAACAAAAATTGACACAAGCTTAATACTTTGCAAACGACCCATCCCTGTATCTGCCAGGGTCGCGGGCTGTTCGATAGGATACCGTGGCTCTGGCACAGGCAACTGTAGAAACACGGGTAGGTTTTAGTCATTAAAGTCTGACACGTCCTTCCGCTCCACCCAGAGCGAGAGCAGTCATTTGATGAACCCACAAAAAAAAACTCTGTATCTAAAAATGATTTTACTCACCCGCAGTATTTTTCAACGACCGTTTCAATGGGATCTCACAATATGGGACAGACGAGAAAAAACCCCCACTATTGCCCCCACTCTTCGAGCAGCTGACGCTCAGATATCTTTTACATTACGGAAATGTTATTTTGGTATGATTTTTAGGCGGTATTCAATTACTAACGTCACCGCCAGTACTCATCAAACCTCAGTGGTCCCATAGGGTTTATTGATCCATAAACAATCAGGATCGATCGGCATCAATAAATGTATGTGTGAAAACGGCCCATTTTTTGGTGAGTTTTTTTTTCAAAACCTGTGTACGTAAAAAAATCTCGTAAGACAGTTATCTTGTAGCGACGCCCTAATTGCCGCATCCCTATGATTGACTACTTAGCTTCATGAAGATAATAGCATGATGGTAATTATTTAAAAGATTTAAATAAATAAAAATAGCTTGATATTTTATAACCTACAGACGGACCAAGCTGATTTCCATCTAGGCGGTAGTTTTAATCCTTTAATCCGGCAGTTTTTGCGTGATGCTGAAACATTCATTCAGACAAACAGAAAACGTTATATATTTGCGCCATTAGAATCGTTCCCAGACCTCGCAAAAGTTAATTAATCAACATTATTTCAGCAGAAAGACGTCCACTGCTGGACATAGGCCTCCCCCAAGCATCGCCTCTTCTACCGTTTCTGTGCTAGCCGCAACCAGCGGAATCCTGCGGCTTTCACAAAGTCATTATTATTAGTATTCTTAAACAAATATGAGGCATACAGTTTTGACTTCGCCACGATTTTGTATAGATTTAGCCTGTGAGATCCCATTGGTGGGCAAAGGTCTCTCTCTCTCCCTTCTTCACAATTTTCGTTTTATTTTTTGAGGTTCCAAGCCCTAAAAGGATAAAAGCGGAAATCTCATAGGATCATTTCGTAGGTCAAATACGTCTACGGTCCCTTGGAGCTCAAAAGAATCAAGCTACTAAAGACAAAGAAGCTTGATCTTTGACTTGACTTATACCGGTATTTATAAACAAGTAATTACTTGCCGCTTAGTAATTTCTTATTGAAGTCACTACTTGAGGATATAATTCTTCATTATAAAATCTTGTTCTAAAGTCGAGTAATGTACGTTACTTGTTTGAGTAAGGATCAACGCTAGATAGTTGTTTCCTTCTGGTAATACTCAGTAACTACGTTTTGTTTCATTAGAAGACATAGCACATTTTACTTTGTAATTTTGTTAAAATTGTCTATAAAAAACAATTTTTATGAACAATATATAATTAAATATTTTTATATTTAAATATTTCTAAAGAAAAGAAGTGATTGTTGTTGTTGTGAGAAACAAAACGTTTGACACGACATAACCCTACAAAAATGGAATGTATCTTTTTACACTTGATTTATTTATGTCATTGATTTTTAGTTTCTTATCCTGTGAGGCACTGTGTAGTGTGTAGGTCAAGATCTGTTCTATTCTATTGGTTTATTTGGAACCAAACAAAAATTACAATTATTTCTGAAGTAGACAAGAAAAAACCATTCTCGAGTATGGAAAACGATTTATTCCTAAATTTCAAAATGCGTTAGCCAGGCCAATGAATGAACTCTCTTCACTATATAACACACGGCTGTCGATTGTGAAATCTTAATATGTATTATGTCTCCACATGCAATCTGGAAGCTACCAATGGCATCAAACGCAATGCCGTTAGTAACTGGCATAGTGGACTTACAGGAAGACTTACTTGTGTCTCTGACTGTAAAGAGTTCGTAATTTTCAATAAAGTCCCATTCATCTCATAACTTTTATAAAATCGAAATCTCTTTTCAAAACAATCTTCTGAACAATCATGAAATGTATCCACAACACAAAAGTAAACTTTGCAATTTCTTGGCTCTGCTACTCGAATCTTTGATAGCATATCGATAGAGATGATTTAACAACACCAAATAGTCGCTTACCATTGTTTTAATCGCAAAATCAAACGCAAAATGGTCGAGTTCTTAATGCTTAAGTAAAGAAAATGGTGACAATTACTTGGCTAAGACTTGTAACTTTAGACAATTCTAAACTTTAGAACTAAAAAAACAGAGTAATTACTTTTACTCAAGTAATCAATTTTACTTGTTTATAAATACGGGTGTTAGAATCTCAACGCAAAAACATTAAACACGGCCGTTATGCAATTTATTTGGATACTAGCGAATAAATTAAAACTTAAGCACAAGTCTGCAACTAATTTGCACAGTCTGTTGCATTTAAATTGGCTGCGAGTTGGCTTCGGCCCCTCGTAAGATTTCCAAAGGACCAGGATCCCATGGTCCCGAAATTGGAAGACGGAAAAATATATAATAATAATTACATGGGACTTAAACATAACTGGCGAAATGTGGGTGTACTATAGGTACACCTCTGCCCAACCCTTCGGGGAAACAAGGCGTGATGTTATGTTATGAACTTTCTCATATTTTTTTAAGACTACTCTAAAATAAGATAGGAGAGTATTTGTATCTCTAAAAAGATCAACAACATAAAATAAAATGAGCTCTATTAAGGAAAATTTCACAGAACGAAATCACAAATAATGATTCATGTAACTTGAACTTTTTACCTTATTTTCCCGTTTAAGAACTTCGACGAAACGATCAATTTGTAGTCACAAATTACTTCCTTATGTTTGAAGGGTCCTGCTCAGTTTTTAGCTTTTACAATTTTAAAGTCTGACAATACTTTGCCACACTCCGAGAGGTCGTGTATGTATATTTTTGCTTCATTAATATTTTCACAACTTTTGGTTTTACTGTAAGGTAGTTTTGATTTACTATCTCCAATTTTAAAGTAATGGTGATTGAAAAACATTTTCTGGTTTTCACGTCCCAATAAAGCCAAAGTTTGCGGCCTTTTATCGTGTTGACATATATTTGTTTGACAGGGACAGATAGAACTTTACTTACTGTCTATCATCAGTAGCGATCTGTCTGAGGTTATTGGGTTTGGCCGTTGACAACCTTAGGGTTGTCAAGGAGTTTTCAATACAACAAAATCACGCTTAAAACATAAATTTCTTATCGTATGTTATTGTAATCTTGGTTTAATTAGCCCTTACTATTTTAGAAAATTGTAATGGCACAAAAAATAAGATAAATAATGTAAACAAACATTTTTTTATGTTTGTAGCAAAATAAATGAATGCAGCAGTGGTTTAAATAAATGTAGTGTTAATAAACCCATATTGCGCGCAGAAGTGCATAATTGCTCACAGCCGAGCTGCGTAGGCATGTGCTACGCCGTAGGCAAGTGCTACACCGTAGGCAAGTGCTACACCGTAGCCAAGTACTACGCTGTAGCATTTGCTGCGTGATTTTTAACTTAATGTCATACTCGTACACCAAAATATGAATTTAAACCCAGTCATAAGGTAACAAGATACCCCTTGCTAAGACTTGTTGGCAGACTTTTGGGCTTCTGACACCGGACAGCCGGAACCAATTGCAATGGCTTAACGTGCTTTCCGAAGCACGGTACACCCGTTTATGAACCAACCGTAGTAAGCATATCTTAACCATTGATCGACCTGCGACTAATCTGTTGTATTTTGACAGTTCAACAACATTCATTGCGTTATTTATATTTTGGCCGTACTGTACAGGACGGCTGATAATTTTTTCGCGATTACGGTGTTGGTCCCATGGAGGGTGTTCGGTTCGAAACTGCGACCAGGACGGTATTGCTTCTGTTGGGCACGAGGCATCGTGCCCAACAGAAGGTGGTTTACTTGCCGGACTTAGAAATCTTCTTCTTCTTTTTCTACTTGTTTCTTTTGTGTTTGTGTGTCTGTGTCGCAAATTAAAATATTTTAAATAGGTTCAAAAGATAAATA
Organism: Dasypolia templi; assembly: GCA_963555695.1. NCBI lineage: Eukaryota > Metazoa > Arthropoda > Insecta > Lepidoptera > Noctuidae > Dasypolia > Dasypolia templi. The sequence continues at coordinate 21,930,233 of OY743152.1, forward strand.
AATGTGCGTTCCATGCAGCTGAGACACATGCTGAGGAGTGACATAGCCTGACCCCTTCCTCGTCAATGGTGAGATCGTTCCGTACCTTTTTTTTTTTGAGTGGGAAATCATTAAATGACTTCTCCCGGTCTGGTTGGAGCGGGAGGGCGTGTCAGACTTTTACTGACTAAAACCCACCCGTGTTCCTTCAGTTGCCTGTGCCAGGGCCATGGTTACTCTTTCGAATTACCCGCGACCCTGAGGCGTCGGCCCTATCGGACCCCGTCATTTTGTGCCGACATCTCTTTGAGGCGCGCGTGGAACACGACGCGCCGTCGACCCAGGCCTGGTCCCTACCGGACGAGCGAGCTTAGGGTAGCTCGCCGTCCGCAAGCCCGCGCCTTCGGTGGCCGGGAATCTGCAGGCGACTCCCGACGCCCTGGGCGTCTCCTGCGTTGACTAGGGGCGTGAGGGCGCAAGGCTCTCTCCCTCACGCGCTCCGTCTCCTCCTTCGCGAGCATTACTGCTTCGCAGAAGGAGGTAACGGCTTTCCATTCCTTCTCACTCCGTACCATGGCCTGGACCAGGGCCGGACGAGAGATATCGCCGCCGCCGATCGCCTCCGCGAAGACACTGCGGTGCTCCGCCCGCGCTGGGCAGACCTCCACCGTATGCTCCACGGTATTCTCCGGGCGATCCACACAATGGTGACACCCGAGCGTTTCCTCGCGCCTTATGCGAAACAGGACCTGTGTCAGGCGGAAGGTGAGGACGCCGTGGCGCCTCTCCAACCACTCTTCAAAGAGGGGACTTACCGCCGCTATTGTGGCGTGCCCAGCACTGGGTTGCGACAATCGCACCCTCCATGTCGCCATGAGATCCCGCCAGAGCTCTGTCCGCTGTACCGTGATTTCTCACGGCAGCGGAGTTACAACCCGGCGTTTTGCCTCCTCGCGCCACTCCCATACGTGCGCGAGGGCTTTTGCCTACAGATCCCATGGTGGCAATCCGGCAAGGAGGCTCGCCACCTCGCAGGAGACCGTGCGGTACCCCCGGACCAGCCGGACGGCCATGACCCTTTGGGACGCTTTCAAACGGCGGGCTGGTCGGCGCCTCAAAGAAGGCGCCCACACCGGTGCCCTGTAAAGGGCCATGGACCGCACGACCCTGCGTAGAGCCTCCGGCAGGAGGCGTTTTGACCCCCTACATTGGGCAGGAGCCGCTTCAAGGCACCCCAGCCCGCTCCAGTCTGGGAGCCAAACGTCGGAAATGCTCCACAAAGTTCCACCGGCTGTCGAGGACGAGTCCCAGGTACCTCATCGTCGACTCGACGCCGCGCGCGAATAATTAGCGGAAATTGTATTTTTGTTTTCCTGCCACCGACTAGCAAATGAAAAAAAATCACGTAAATCGGTCCAGTAATTACGGAAAAATCGGTGTACATAAGCAGCCTATAATGATCCAACTGCTGGGATACAGGCCTCCTCTCTTGGGAGCCTTCAGCCCACCGTCTACGTCTAGATGAGTAAATATGTTTGTTATATAGACATGTACTTTCGCTTTAGAAGTAAAGTTTTCGCGATATGGGAGGGAACAATGTGTATCTAAAGTTGTTCAAAAGAGTTTATTCAAAGTTCTCCTGTGGCTATATCTTTGTGATTGTTAATAAAAAAAACATGTGTGAGAAAACATGTAATCTAACCAGTGTGCAGTGTGTCTTGTGAGAACGCGCGGAGTAACATAATCAGCCTACAATGTTCTCACTGCTGGAACACAGGCCTCTTTACTTATAAGGGGTGAGCTGTAATCCAACACGCGGACACACAGTGCGGGTTGGTAGATGTCACATGTCTTGGAATTTTGGTTCTAGGACTGTTTTCCTTCACCGTTTTGAGAGTAGTCGTGATGAAATGATTTACACACTAAAGCGCCTTTACCACATAAAATAAAAAAATAACTGTAATAATAATAAATAAATGAAATAACTGTCTCGTTGGTCTAGTGGTCGCAATCGCTACTGCTGAGCATGAGGTCCTGGGTTCGATTCCCAGGTCGGGCCACGTGTTATTGGATTTTTCTATCTAGAATTTCTCAGTAGCAGCCCGGAGTCTGGATTTGTGCCCGGTTGCTGGCAATAGGCTCGCCCCCTATTACATGGGACTTAAACATAACTGGCGAAATGTGGGTTTGCTATAGGTACACCTCTGCCCAACCCTTCGGGGAAAGCGGCATCAAACATTCTAACCCCCTGATTACAGCGGCCGCCCGCTACTCTCCCTCCCGCATTAGCAGTATTCGCCGACCAAGGCATACTTTAATCGACCCCGACGACGCCACTACCCTCCTCCAGGAGAGTAGTAAGGCCACCAGCACGCTACATAAGCCCAAAACCCGATCGACGTCCTACCGTCCTCGCCGCCGAGGCCCGCCGCGACGCCCAAATCCACGCCTCTCCCGACCCTTGCTCGAGCCAGCCCGCAACGCTGAGCCTGTAGCTTTTAATTCGTCCCTAAATAATATCAATCCTGATCCAGCTAGTCATTTGCTGCCCTCTTCCAGCGACGCCCTAAGCCGAGGTTCGGACCCCACAGGGGGTGCCCTTAGCGTTGTCGCTTAGTTTTAGTTAGTATATAAGTTTAAGTCCTGGCTGGAGGCCTTAATTTATTAGGGAAATCCTCAGGCAAGTCCGCTTAAGCAGACGACAACCTCATAGGTTGACCTGCGAGATGCCAAACAAACAAACAAAAAAAACCCTTCGGGGAAACAAAGCGTCATGTTATGTTATATTATGTTAATAAAAAATAACCACCGAATGCATAACATCCTCTCTTTTTTTTTAAGCCTGTAAATAATACAGAAAACTCTGTGCCCATACTGAACTTAGTCCTATAGTGGCTTCCTCAGAAGTATTAATTATTTAAATATACTACAGAAAAGACAAAAAGTAGTAAATATAAGCTTTACATGACCACAATATAGCCTTTTCTTCACGAACAATACTAAAACATTCTGTCCTACCATAACTGCCACATGCTATATTCCGTAAAAAATGTGTTAAACAATAACCGTTTTGTATTACGAGAGGAAATGGAAGCACGATTCCATTTACTTTAGTGATTAATTATGCTACCAGCATTAAGTAGAAAGTATTTATGTCGCAGCGAAATAGAGAAATACGACATTTGAATAAAAACTGAATAGTGCACATCGTCTGGTCTGTCGTCTTCGTGGTTTGTGGCTAAATCTTTTTGTTCGTTCTCAGTTTATAAGCACTAGTGATTTATGGTAAAGGTTAGTAAATACGTAAACTAGTAGTTATTTCCTTCGAATTGCCAGTAAGTTAATAGTAATTAATGGAGGCTTGATTTCTGTATGGGAAGAGGCTTTTGCCCTTGCAGTTATAGGCTCATAATAATACTAAAGCAAATTCTTTACTATGTTTATTTGTGTAGAAGACGAACCCCTGTTTTCTAAAAGGCAATTGAACGTTAATCATGTTAGTTGGCAAAGTACAAAACTAAAATTAAAAAAGTTTTAAGCCACATCATGTACTTTTTACATTTTCACCGCGACATATACATTAAATGTAAAGGTAAGTGGTAAGTGAAATGCAAAGTGGGGAAAGTGACGTCTTAGGGCGTTAATGAGATTAAATGTATGTGTGAACCGACAGCCTGAAGTACGTACTAAAATCAAGGTTGCTTGGATGACAGGGATCTTTCAGCAGTTAGGTGATATCCATACCAGCACACGTTATAGAAGTGAAACTTCGAAAAAGAAAAGAAGAGATTTAAACCTTTATTCTAAGTCGTAACGTCGAAAGTTAATCTACTCACAACTCTGTCGAGGAGCCCTCAAAGTGTGCCTCGGAAGCCCTTTAAAATAGGTATTCATAGTCGTTGAATTAAGAAAATTATGAGGTCCCTCGAATGAGTGGTGCAGTGTGAGTCGAGGTGATAAGTCAATTTACAATAAAGTCTTCAAAAGACATTATGAAAATCGAATAATGTACCCGTGTTTTGGTTAAAACTTCCTTGTTGACTACCTCAAGGAAGCCTCAAGGTAGATGTCGACGTACCTTATATGTGACTATTGGTTCCCCAACCCAAACTCACCTCGACTGAGGAAACTGAGATGAGGAATAAAAGTGCAACTATGAATATCTAACCACCTAAGTGAGGTTGAGTCAAGTCGAGGAAATCATGACGTTTTACGTCTTAGAATATGGGAGTTAGTGTGAGAAACAGAGAGAGTTATATCTTTCTTCTCTATCACGTACCTACTTAACAAATTTTGCTTAAACGTGACCAATCCTTGAAATTTTACTCTCAATTCTCGTCCAATTATCGAATCGGCTCCTAAGAAGCTTAATTCAAAAACTCGTATTCGAAATTGTGGCACCCTTTTCTTTTAGTAACTGTAAAATGTTTTGATAGTATAAAACTATTCAACATTCACCATCAGATTCGACCTCTAGACAAGCTTTAAAAAAAATACCGCTCGAAAAAAATATGGTAAACTTTTACAGACATCAGTTAAAAATATGTACTACAAAAAATACAATTTTATCGCAACTCGTGTAAAAACCACAGCTAATCTCGTTAGGTGGCGTATTTTTTAGTGAAATATTACCGCCATCTTGTCACGAGGGCATTCATTTTGTTGACTTATGTCAGCCATTTTGTTTTTTCTATTTAAGGGAAGTTCTGTTCTATACACTTTCATTGAAGGTGGGTTTTCGTTTGGGAAGTGTTTCAGGAGAATATAGCTCTCATGTGCACGAAGTGACTGTCGTTATATGAAGTGCAATTGTGTTAAATAAGTGAGAATTTCATCTCATTGAAATAATAACATAAACTTGCTTTGATGTATGGTTTAGAAGATGATTATGCGAGGTGAAAATTACGTAGGTGAAAGATGACAACCTCGAGATTTGAAACCAGATCGACATTAATCTATAGGGCTTCCTGAGGGCCCATACTCGTATAATCGTGGCAATCACTTTTAAAGCGTTGCCTATTTCTACAACGATTTTCAACAGGATTGACACAATCTTTTTGGTAGCATAAGTCAATCCAACACATTTTTAACCCCCGACGGAGAAAGAGGGTTGTTATAAGTTTATCTTGTGTATCTGTGTGTCTGTCTGCGGCATCGACTGATGGCTCCCAAACGTCTGAACCAATTTTTGTTTTTATTTGAAATTTAACTTGATCGAGTGTATTTAGCTTTAAAAAAATTTTTTTAAGTAACGCTTTCTTGTGATCAATGCGTAAGTGTGTAAAACGTATCGACGAGTGGCCAACACAACGAGTGAAAAATTTGAGTACCGTAGCAAAAGCGAAAGGTATTCAAATTTGACTATTATTCACAATAATTAAACAACAAATTTGATTGTTCGTGTTTTTTTTTTTTGTTAATTTTCTGAAAATATGTAATGGTCTCAATCGTTTCGAGTTCGATGATCGAGTTCATGGCTTTCGGTTCCAAAACGACCTTTTAGCCGTTAATACAACAAACCGTTTGAATTATTGGTAAGTACTTAGTTTCTCATCTAGGGCGTGTAAAACCGTTTGTTTTGGTAGGTTTTTGATACAACATTTTAATTGTACATACATACACATAATCTCACGCCTTCCTCCCATGTGGGTAGGCAGAAACCACAGAACGCCACCTGCTACGATCCTTACATACTCCTTTTGCCTCGTTTACGTTCATACATCTGGTCATACACGCACGCCGGTTGTGAGTGCTACGCACCTGACCTTTCTGAAGAACATCACCGATAAGGTCACTATATTATTATGTCCTTTTTCCACACCCAACATTTACTTCCATACATAATCGTAGGCACCAGCACACCATTGTGAACAGTCAGTTGTGCCTTTTTGGACATAAGCTGGTTGGCCACAACTGCAACTGTATCTTTCGTTACTATAAAGTCTATCAACCATCTTTAGAAATGGCATGTTTAGTGGAAATTATAATAACGTATTTTGCGCTCCTGAGAATATTATTCAACACTCTAATATTATGATTGCGCCTATTTTTGTGAACCTCAAATATTTCCGATTTTGGGGTCCTAAAAACATGGACCATTAAATGGACCAATGCGACCAACTTGGATGCTTCGCTCGCTTGGCTCGCGCGCGATTCGTCACAATTATCACCAAACCTAACTCATTTGGTCGCGGTGTCCAAGCTTAGTTACTGCGATCAATTCGGCTCGCGCGTGGTTGGTTACAGTTCCAACCTGATCTAACCCGTTGGGTAGGGGATACCCTAGGTGAGCTGCATAATCAGCCCATTATGTTCCCACTGCTGGGTCACACGCCTCCGTTTTGTGATAGGGAGTGGGCCGTAATCCACTACGCGGGCCTAGTGCGGGTTGGTAGATGTCACATGTCTTCGAATTTTTGGTTCTGAGACATGCCGGTTTCCTCAAGATGTTTTCCTTCGCCGTTTTGAGAGCAGTGATGATGAAATAATTAACACAAAGTAAAGTACGACCTACAACTCGTAAGTTGCGGCTGCGACCACTGGGCCACCACTGCCCTAGCTGAGTTACTGCGACCGATTGTGAGAAAAGGCCAGAAGTAAAAAATGGGGTCAATAATTTTAAAATAAATTGTGCATCATTAGAAGTGTAAAAAGTTTTATACGTTCATTCATTTAAAAACAAAGTGTTCATAATTAGAACATCGACCAGTTTTTAGAGGATGAGATAAATATTTACCATTGGAAATTCTGTTGAGGCCGTTCCATACATGTAGAAACTAATGAAACACACTTGATTAGATTGAAAGGCGTCCGTAACGTAGTTTGGAAGACACGTCTAATGTAATTACTTGTTTCAATAGAAATATTTCCCAAGTAATTATCACAAAGTTCTCGGAAGTAGTTTCGTTCGGCTAATTACATTAAGTTGTACCTTATATAAAGTAATGAAAACATGCAACTGTCCTTACAGAAATCATCTCACATAGATCACTACTCTTGCTCACTGAGTGTCGCGTTTTTTTCTTGAACCTTAATAACCAAATAATTTGTTTGTGTGTAAGCGAAAATATTCATGAAGTGGAAATTTGACATCTTACTATATCTACTGCCTCGTTGGTCTAGTGGTCCAAATAGCTACTGCTGAGTATGACGTCCTGGGTTCGATTCCCCGGTCGGGCAAAGTGCTATTGGGTTTTTCTATGTAGAATTTCTCAGTAGCAGCCCGGAGTCTGGATTTGTGCCCGGTTGATGGCAATAGACTCGCCCCTATTACATGGGACTTAAGCATAATTGGCGAAATGTGGGTGTACTATAGGTACACCTCTGCTTAACCTTTCTGGGATTACAGGCGTGATGTTCTATATCTATACAAAGTATAAAACAAGCAATTCCATCATATTGATGAGTTTGCTCTTTCTGCTGGTAGATTAAAACATATTTACTCAAAACAGCCCTTGTTGAACTTTTCCATGTTTGCTAAATTTACTTTTGTTTTATTATTAGCTTACAAAAAATGTATTAACGTAATGTATTTTATAGGTTTTACGTTAAATAGCATGGTTTAAAATGTAGATATGGTGGTGTGATATTACCAATTAATCTGTGACGGTGTACTTGTGTATTAATTATTTTGCATGCAATTGATACAATTTTCTGTATAGCTAAACATGTGGACATTCTATCAAAACCAGACCGTAACAACTTTTATACAAGGTCAGGTAGATTGATGTCTGAAATGGTCTTTTGAGGAAAGAACCACACAGAATGAGTGGACCTGTCCAGTCAGTGCATGCATTTGTTAGTAGTCATGCAGCTCAACACAGAACTTAAGGAGCTCAACGATTCGACGAACATTATCAAAGAAAGGACATTTGGGTAGGCCGCATAAATTACTCAAACTGCCAGACCATGATTAAAACTAACTTTAAAAAATAAAAATGAAATGAGATTTAAAAAAAAACAACAAATCCACACTGCCTTCACATTCACAATAATTAAAATATTATAATACTTTTTAATGTCATTGTATAGTATATTAAGTCCATTAATATCAAAGTGTATAAAATCCGAGAATAAATTTGGTCAGATCATATGAGGACCCTGTAGACTGGTGTCTGAAATGGTCTTTTGAGGAAAGAACCAGACTGATTTGAGTGGACCTGCCCAGTCACGTGCACGCATTTGTCGATCATGGTGCAGCACAACTCAGAACTAAGAAGCTCAACGATTCGACGAACAATACAAAAGGAGAGACATCTGGGTAGGTCTCATAAAGTACTCATGCAGCTCAACACAGAACTTAAGGAGCTCAACGATTCGACGAACATTATCAAAGAAAGGACATTTGGGTAGGCCGCATAAATTACTCAAACAGCCAGACCATGATTAAAACAACTGAAAAAAGAAAAGAAAAATACAATGACACATTCACAAAATTAAAATAATATTATACTTAATACAGTAAATAATATATACATGTCATTGTGTATGTAAAAAGGTACAAATATAGAAAAAATCAAAATAATAAAACTATAAATATTTAAAAAAATGCAAAATTAAATTAAACATCAAGATTGTGTAAATTTATTGGAGCAGCTCAATCCCAAGCCTTCCTGTCCTATGTTGATGGTCTCATCAATAGTGCGCCAGGTGGGGTTCAAATTCACTACTCCTACAACTTAAAGCTGTTGCCGCTTACTCACACTGCTATAATATATAAAGCCTGAATCAGAAATGTGTAGTCATATCAAAGACTCTGCGAAAATAAAAACAATTGTCCCAGTAAAAACTTTAACTTTTTACCCAAATGTACAGAAAGGCTGATAACGATGTTGGTCCCATGGAAGAAGTTGTTCAGCTTGATGGTCTGTACCACACCCTTAACATATGATCACAACAGACACCTCCCTGATACATGCTGTATATAACATAATATCTACAAACACGTAGTTCTATATGGTTCTCTGAACATGTACCACCATCTGTCATTCCGCATCAAGTACGTACGTGACGTATTCTTGTGTTAACTTGTGTTATATTCAAATACAGAACTAGGTCAGCAGATGGACAAGTGAGCTGTTGTGTAGTGACATATTGTCACTATACTACCGCCTTTATGAAATTCGCCTTCAGAGATTGTAGTACCTTTGAAGTGGGAGAATCTTTAGTGACTCAGTTTTTAGATGAAATTCTGCTTTGCAAATAAAAGGACCTACTAAGCGGGCGAACCTCTGTTCAATTTAGATCTAATTTCTCTTTTGCTATTCAAAAGCTTTGTGCCTTTATTCAATTTCGATTCGAGATGCCTATGATGTCATTTGGCTTATCCGTTATTTTGTATTGTATTGCTGCATGTTTTTTAAATAGCTACGCACTTGGAACTTTAGAGCCATGTTATTATTTTCACTGTAGGTTATCAACAAATCCAATAAATAACTTAAGACGCTGTCAACGGTAAAGCGCGGTCACTGTCGGACTGCAAAGAAAAGTAAGACAATCACGTCGACACAACGCTTGTAATTTATTGCACAATATGAAGCAATTTTATATTTACTCAAAAATTAGTTGAGTAATTGAAAATAACAAACAACCAAGTTCTGCATCTGATGGTCTGCTTAAGATACGTTATTGTCATAAATTTTTACCAACGTACGTAGATAAGTAATACAGATATTTTTGTTGAAAGTCAGGTCAGTTTAATTTTTTTTGTAACGAATTAACTTTTCAAAAACGTGTTTTGAATACAACAGGCTTCTTAGCAATATATTCAAGATTTACACATTTTTGTTGCCACAAACTTGTATAGATATGCATTTTTTTTAAGTTGCATATTTTAGTAAACTTGCACTATCAAACTGATTTAGTTAGGGTGAACCACACTATTGATGGACTTAGGCTTGGTAACAAATGATTAAACTTAATATTGGTGCCGATTCTCTTGTCACAAATGCCTCTAAACTAGACTAAAAATCACTAACATTTGGTTTAATTCCATTCTGAAATTGACTAAAGTTAACTACATTTTAGTTTGACAGCACAAAAATGGCACTGAGTTATTAGTTTAGTGAAAATGGCAATTTTGCTATTCTGAATTTTACGTTTTTCCCCTAAAAATTTGATTGTCTAACTAAATCTGAACATGAATCTGACTATTTTTAATCGCGATTAAAAAGGTGTGGAATATAATTAGTTATAATATTGAACTAAAATTCACACCAACACCTCGACTTCAGACGTGCAAAAACGGTACTTTAGCTTTTTTTTTCTTTTTTTTTCTCATATCTCTACAACGTTGTGTCCTATCACAAAAATAATGAAAATTGCGACCCCTTTGAAACACCGAAACCTCCAAAACTCTAAATGTAGATATTTTTATTTTTTATTTTTCATACAAAAAGTAAAAACTTCCTTATAAAACACGTCGAGGCTGCCCCAAGCTGCCTCCGGCTCTAACCCTAAGTTGTTGTACGGCGAGTATATCTCACACAAAAGATTTGCATATGACATTGTCATACATGCTGAATCGCTGCATGACATACAGCAGATGCCGTTGAACGTAGTTGATTCTTCTATACGCATTGGTCTCCGAATGAACTTGTACAAAACCCAGGTTGTGTTCAACGTAACATCACCCCGGGGTAATGTGTTCGGACTCGCGAGTCCGGGACCGACTGCTGTCAATGGTAGTGCTTTCAAGGTTGTGGAGAATACGTTTACCTCGGGCAAACTCTGCAGTTTGGTAAGAACAATTTTGAGGTTGAGGTTAACAGAAGAATTCTGTCTGTCTGGGCAGCGTTTGGGAAGCTTCGTCGAGTCTTCTAGTTGCGTATTCCACAGAACCTAAACATGAATGGCATCCTGCGTAATATGACTGACGTAGCTGAAATGTGAACACTCACAGTACGGCAGGTCAATAATATCAAGGTCGTTCAGCGACTTATGGAACGGGCTAAGCTTATTCAACGTTCGCGCGGATGTAAAAATATTGCGGTGGGATTTTTTCGCGCCCTGGATCTTCAACGCACTTAGTGGGGCACACGTCATTTTGAGTTGAGACCGCGAATTGGTAACCGCAAGGTAGGATGCCCTCAGGCTAGGTCGAGCGACGATCTTTGCAGGATAGTTCTTGTTAATTCGAAAACACGACGGTTACCGACGCGCGTGTCTTTTCTGGTTTAACTGTGTTTTAGCTAAACACAGTTAAACGAGAAAAGGTACGTAACTAACCTTATTACTTAGGTAAGCTTCATAATTTATGTAGAAGGAAGGTAATCAGTATCATTACAGTCCTACAAGCACCGTTCAGGCTCGAAGACATATTAAATATGATCCATCACAACTACGTAGTCACTAGACCAAGTAGAGTGCCCGATGTCGAGGAGCACGAAACGGTTAATTCCAATTAATAATCTACTGCATTGACCACAAAGATAAAAATTGCACAACTCGCTGATCCGCTGATGACACAATATACTGATCAGACACCGATCTACATGGTCTTCAAATAATCTGACCAAGATTATGTTTGGACTCTAAAAGAGACTGTAACCTCTGAGTTTGTTTCGGCCTTTCTTCTCAGAGTAGTCAGACTGATAGGAAACGCCGGACTTATCTAGTTTAAAATATGATTGAATTCTTTGTATAAACTAACTTACAAAAATAAAATCATTTAACATTTACCAGTGTATGACAACAGTCGAATTATTCGATTAATTCACAATATCCCTAATATGCAAAATATTGTAAGAAAACTTTAATGTTTTGACACATTCAAACACCTGTAAAATTAAGGATGGGCTTCCAGCAGAGGAGAGCTTAAATAAATTAAAAGGAGTCATCTTCAAGAAGGGTAGCCAATTGACAATTAAATTTATGTTAAAATGATACAATTAGCTGCAACGTTTGTGAGATTATTTTTTCAATCAAATCAGTCAAGCTCAGCTCTACATCTTGCAAAAATGCATGGTAAAACACTAACTAAGACCGAGGACATCATTGAGCACGTGCGCCAGAAGATAAGGTACATGCCGAGGGTGCAGTTACTGGAGTCGCGCCGCATCGTCAATTTTAAGGCGTTCGTGGTGCGCGTACCGAATTGTTACCTGCTCCTTGTCATGGAAGAAGGCTTTTGGCCGCAGCGCTTCCTCGGACAAGTACCACAAGACAGCACAAAGTCTACCTAGTGCAACATAATCAGCCTATTATGTTCCCACTGCTGGGAAACAGGCGTCCTCTCTATGAGAGGGAGTGGGCCGTAATCCACCACGCGGGGCCAGTGCGGGTTGGTAGATGTCACATGTCTTCGAATTTTTGGTTCTTAGACATGCCGGTTTCCTCACGGTGTTTTCCTTCACCGTTTTGAGAGCAGTGGTGATGAAATAATTTACACAAAGTAAATCGCCTGTCTAGGTTCGAACCTGCGACCTACACCTCGTAAGTCGCGGCCGTTATCACTGGGCCACCACTAATCTCTAGTCTCGTGCAAAGTGAAGTGCTAATAACATAGTCTTAAGTCTTTAGTCTTTTTCATTAACACAAGTTTTGTATAAGGTAAATATAGTACGAGTATATTTAGGTTAAGGTATCTTTGGGCCTGTGTCGCCTGAAAATAAATGGATTATTATTATTATCTCCTTTATTACATTTAACAAACTTAGAAATTACATTTTTAAAGATTTATAAAAAAATCTGAAAAAATAAAAATAAAAAAAATATTAATAAATAGTATCCCACCGGTATTGGGAACAGGGTCTAAGCTACCGGCGGTCAGGGCTCCAGAGAGAGGAACCTCCTGACAATGCGAGCCGTGTCCAGAAGTACCGCTTTCTGAATCAAGCCCTTGATCCAGCTGCCCAACGAGAGCCTCCTCAGGTGTTTGTCGAGGCTCTTGGCTATTAAGCCATTGGCTGTCACGACTATCGGCACAATGATTGCTGAGTCCACATCCCACATGTCGACAACCTCGCGAGCCAAATCAAGATACTTGATTTCTTTATCTTCTCGTTGGTCCGGTGGTCGCAATCGCTACTGCTGAGCATGGGGTCCTGGGTTCGATTCCCAGGTCGGACAACGTGTTGTTGGGTTTTTCTATCTGGAATTTCTCGGTAGCGGCCCGAAGTCTGGATTTGTGCCCAGTGGATGGCAATAGGCTCGCCCCCTATTACATGGGACTTAAACATAAATGGCGAAATGTGGGTGCATTATAGGTGCACCTCTGCCCGACCCTTCGGGGATACAAGGCGTGATGTTATGTTTATCTTTCTCGGCTTTCACGAGGTTACATGCAATCTCCCCTCGCTTTACATGCATGACCGCACATATGTCCACACCAAATTCCATCCTGATGGCGCTACTGAAAGTTTCAGTTACTTTCAGTAGCTCCATTTGTTGCAAATTGTTGGGGGCAAAGAGTTTTAGATCATCCATGTACAGAAGGTGAGATATAACCTGACCACCTCTCCTCAGCCGATAGCCTAGACCTGATTCCTCCAGCAGTGTGCTTAGAGGATTCAAGGCTAAGCAGAACCAAAGCGGGCTCAAACTATCGCCCTGAAATTTGCCTCGCTCGATCCTTATCGGCTCGCTATTCCTCAGGATATTCCAACATCCTGGATAGCGAAGGACCGTCCTCCATCGCCCCATACATGACATCAAGAAGGTGCGCAGAGTTGCATCTACTTTATACAACTCCAGCACCCTCATGAGCCACGTATGTGGCACCGAGACATAGGCCTTCTTGTAATCTATCCAACATGTCAACAGATCCTTTCGGGAACGACGAACCTGTTGGTTAATGGCCATATCAATGAAGAGTAGCTCCTTATTACCGCGGGACCCGTTCCCACATCCATTTTGAGAGGCAGACATGATGGAGTTGGTGTCTATATGTTTTTTAATTTTAGCTCTCAAAATGGATGCGACCGACGGTCTACAAAGTGGACGTGTTTACAAATTCAGTGTGTTGACTAGCGCGGCGCAAGCTGTCGCTCGTAATTTTTTCGCCATGAGTAATAAACTTGTGGTGAATGAGCTGCTGGCGTTCCTGCAGCAGAAGCTGGATGTGATGGATGAGGTGTCCGCTGTCCAAATCTGCGCAACGAACTTCAGCGAGGAAGACGTAGCTGCTGCCAAGCTATTGTTGTTCAGTGTGCTAAACAAGCGCGACCAGATGGTGTCCCGCCGGCGTGACGGGACTAAGAGAAGCCTGCAGGATATTATCACGCTGTATAAGGAAACCGACCCGGACGACGTGCCGACGTTTGTGGCAAAGGAGCTGCACAAACTTCCACCCGTCACCTTTGACCACGTCGATGTAACGAGCCTTCTGAAGGATATTGTCTTTCTGAAAGCCCGCCTCGCGGATGTTCTAGCGAAGTTAGATGCATCCCAAAACACTGTCGCCTATTTGCGCAAAGAATTCAGCGAATTGCGTAACAGTGTGGCGGTAACTAGGTCATCAGTCGATGCGTCTAACGTAAACATGTGTCGCGGAGCCGGACTCGATTTTTCGTCGTCAAATTCCGCGTCAGCAGTTTCGTCGCCAGCGCATCCGTCGTTTGCTAAGCTTGCAGAGCGCCCCGCCCTCGTGCCCGGCAGCCTTGCGCTCGTCATCGCGGCTCCTCTACGTAGCGCTTCCCGAGCCCCTCACTCCGTCCCGCTGCCAGTGTCTGCAGCCCTGGCGAAGCCCCAACAAAATGGTTTCGCTAGCGTTACCGCGAGTGCCCCAGGCGCTCCAAGTATGAAGCCTATGCCAGAAAAGGCGCCGAACAGGGCTGATGATGAAGGTTTCGTGACGGTGCAAAGGAGGAAGCGCCGATCCCGAACGAACAAGAATCGCTGCGGCAAAGCTCCAAAGATGCCCGAAGTCAGCTTGCGCGCCGCAAAGCCGAACACACCGGTGTACATCTCCCGCCTACACTACACTACTAAGGCGGAAGACATCGTAGAGTACGTGCGCCAGAAGACGAGGTACACGCCGAGGGTGCAGTTACTGGAGTCGCACCGCAACGTCAACTTCAAGGCGTTCGTGGTGCGCGTACCGAATTTATATCTGCCCGTCGTCATGGAAGAAGACTTTTGGCCTCAGGACGTGGTGCTCCGTCGCTTCCGCGGACAAGTACCACAGGACAGCACAAGGACAAGCTAGGGAAGTGCTACTAACATAGTTTTAAGCTACTTATATTAATACAATTTTGTTTTATACTATAAATATGTTAGTTGGTAAGGTATATGTCTATGGGCCATTGAAGCCTGAAATAAATGGTTTATTATTATTATCTCGATGTCAACCGTGCCGTCTTTCACAATAAATCTCCGGTAACTGTTCGTCATCATAACTTCGTCCATAATTGCACAGACAAAACCTTCGGTTTCTCCAAAGAGGTCACCAAAACGCAGTCAGGCTACGGACGCTAGAAGATCTACATCGGGTCCATGTAGGGCCCGGAAAAAGCGTCCGTGAAGCTCCTTACTCTGCCATACTTCCATGCGATCATTAGTGTCAAGCACTACAGGTTTGCGCCAGTTCTCTTTAGCCAAGGAGAGCGGGGTGAGGCCCTTGTCCACCGCGACCACATCACGATGCATCCCCACGTCGGCTTCTAGGAAATATTCCCTGAGACTGCATATCTCGCGATTGTGTAGGGTCTTAGCGTTTAAAAAGCCTCGACCACCACACTTTCGCGGGATATAAAGCCTCATTACCGATGACCGTGGGTGATGCATTCGGTTTGCAGTCAGCAGTGTACGGACCCTCCTATCCAGGGCGTCGAGTTCGGTCTGAGTCCATTTGAGTATGCCGAAAGAGTACATCAAAACTGGCATGACCCAACCGTTAACGGCGCGCACCTTGTTTCCGCCTGACAGAAGACTATTTAACACTTTCTTCAGGTGGCCAAAGAAGCGCTCCTTCAAGGATTGCTTCATGTCAGTACCATTGATGCCCAACGCTTCCGACATACCCAAATACTTATAGGTTTCGGATGCGGAGAGGGCTCTGACGTTTATGGAATCCGAGAGTTGGGTTCGGATTCCACAATCTCCCCTCGCTTTACATGCATGACCACACATTTGTCCATACCAAATTCCATCCTGATGGCGCTACTGAAAGTTTCAGTTACTTTCAGTAGCTCCATTTGTTGCAAATTGTTGGGGGCAAAGAGTTTTAGATCATCCATGTACAGAAGGTGAGATATAACCTGACCACCTCTCCTCAGCCGATAGCCTAGACCTGAATCCTCCAGCAGTGTGCTTAGAGGGTTCAAGGCTAAGCAGAACCAAAGCGGGCTCAAACTATCGCCCTGAAATTTGCCTCGCTCGATCCTTATCGGCTCGCTATTTCTCAGGATATTCCGACATCCTGGATAGCGAAGGACCGTCCTCCATCGCCCCATACATGACATCAAGAAGGTGCGCAGAGTTGCATCTACTTTATACAACTCCAGCACCCTCATGAGCCACGTATGTGGCACCGAGTCATAGGCCTTCTTGTAATCTATCCAACATGTCGACAGATCCTTTCGGGAACGACGAACCTGTTGGCTAATGGCCATATCAATGAGGAGTAGCTCCTTAGTACCGCGGGGCCCGTTCCTACATCCATTTTGAGAGGCAGACATGATGAAGTTGGTGTCTATATGTTTGTTAATTTTAGCTCTCAAAATGGATGTAAGCACTTTATAGACCGTCGGTAAACACGTGATTGGCCTATAATTTTTGGGTTCCGCGGTGCTACATGATTTATGGAGCAGGTGGGTATCTCCTGTTGTTAGGAACTGGGGTAGCGAACCAAACTCCAAAGCCGTCTGGTACTGAGCCGCCAAGCGAGCGTGCGATCTTGTGATCCATTTGATCCAAAAGTTCTGCAGTCCGTCCGGCCCTGGAGACTTCCAGTTAGGCAACGGACGGACTGCACGAGCTACATCTTGGGGGCAGATGGTAATAGCCCCCATTTCTGGTTTTGGATTGCAAGCTCGCTCGACTTCCCGAGTCCAGTCACCTTCGGTGTGACTGACAGGCACCGACCAGATACTGCGCCAGAAAGAACACATGGCATCATCATCTGGCAGGCACGTGTCAGCCACACCTTGGTTCGGTCGCTCCCAACCCCTATAAACCCACCTTTCATCGCTCTGGAAGGTGCGATTCTGAGTGTATCGCTCTACTCGCCGCTTATACCTACGAATACGGTTAGCCCATGCATACACTTTCTGCTTCAGGAAGTCGATGCGCTCTGTGACGCAGGACAGATAGTTCTGGGAGCTTATATCAGTCCCTGAGAACGCCCGCCTCACAAAGCGCATCACTCTTGGACGAGTATTGCCGTCTCTGAAGCAGATTAGTTTGCCGATGAGCGCTCTGGCCCCATCAATACGGTTTTCAATTCTGCACTGCCAGGCTGGTACGGTTGGTTTCGGTCGCGTAGCTCTAGAGTCATTGGGAAATTTGACGTGAGCTACACGACATGCCGCTACAGCCGCGCAGTACAGAATCGAATGAGTATCGGTGAGGTCTTCGCAGTCATCAAAATAGTTTGATAACTGCGAATCCAGGACCGCCACCAGCGCCCTATTTTTGTTATGCATGGGCAAACGAGGTAAGCGTGTTCTAAGTTCGGGCGACATGAACCGATATTCCCGAATCGCACACTCCAAAGTATTCCTCAATTCCTCATTGCACTGTGTACTTACGTTTGTAGCCCTATCATCACTTCCCTCGTCAGCTTGATCAGTGTTGGACTGTGGGTAGTACCACAACAGTCTGCGACGGGGGGGCGATGACATGGCTACTCTGCATTTCACTTCGCAGGTGATCAAGCACAGTGTCATCCAACATATGATTACGTTGGATGACCCGCACCTAATCCGACAGTCGTTGTGCCGAAACGTTGACAGCTGGCTCAAGCACCTGAAAAAGAGAGAGCAACCGAACACGGTACGCGGTCAGATTGTTTCCCCCCACTGTATCCCTATAGTATGAGCGCATGACGTTTTCATTGATGGATCGTGTCCATCTCATGAGCTGCACACTTCCGCCGGGAGCTGGGACCCTATCAGAGGCCGGTGGGCCTCGACGTCATAAGGCGTTCGGCGGCCGGCGTCCTCCTCGTCGACGAGCAGGTGGTGGCGTCGTGGCCGGGGAGAAATACTCGTCGCTCGAGCTCGACGCAACTACCGCGGCTGGTGTCGTCACAGTGCTCACAGTAGTGCTGGATACCGGCGGCGGCGAGGTGGAGCTGAGCGACGAGTCCGGAGGTGGTGGGCGTGCTTGACGTGCGGCTGATCTTGTCAACATAGTTTCCTCATTTCAATTTCGTCAGTTCTTGTTCATGTTATTTTTATGGGACATCTGTCATGTTTCCTCCGATTCTGTAGTTTTTGATTAAATTTGTTACATTTTGATGTGTTATGGTCTCTTTTTTGGTTTTAAAGTAATTTTCAATTTTCAAGAAGGCAAGAACCTCCACCGTTACTCTTTTAAAATGTTTTACAATATTTTGTATACATTAATTATATTTCTATATGTGAAGACGATGCACCAAGAATAAAAATACTATACCACAATTGGTACAAAAAAAATAAAAATAAAGCAAAGGCATATAAATTAATCACGTGATAGGTACATTGTGCTCACTTATTTACAAACAATTGTAAAAATATATGATTTTCCTAAAAGGTTTCGTTTCTATTGAAAAACTATTGTAAGACTTGGTCAAAATTATTTTCACTAATATTATTAGTTAAAATTGGAAATTGAGACGTTTTGTTGACACGGTGTGGCCATATATTTTAGCTTATTATTATTATTAAAACAACATAAGCACGAGTGCCGATCTTCGCAGAGTGGCTGGTAGCAGCTGAACGAGAGTTGCGGAAAATCGAGCAAAATGGCGTGCAATTGGAGTGGCCTGTCTAGCAGTTAACTGCTGTAGGCTGATGATGATGATAACGATAAAGATGAGATTTCAGAGCAATGTACTTGGGAGAGAAGCAAGATTGGGCTTACTCCAGCGAAAACAACTAAAGACAAAAACACGTCTACATATCAAAACGTGTGTGAAAACTAGAGATAAATGCCATAATTATTCGGTTACCATTCGGCTTTTTTAAAATATTCGGGGTTCGACCGAATATTGCGAACAATTCAGCCGAAAACCGAATACCAAATCGTGAAAAAAAAAACGCAAATGTTACTCAAAAATGTATTCACTTAAATCACAAAATTTTACACTCGCCAGTTATTTTTTTGCATTTGTCGATTGCAAACGATTGCACTTTTCTTAATAAACTTTGGTTCTGAAAATACGAGTAGCCTTTCAATTTATAAAAACACAGGCTAGGTGGTGCGATTTGTCTTTTCTAGTACTCAAACATCGGTTGGCACGCAAGTGTTTTTTCATCCATAAAAGAAACAGGAGCGATAGGCATCAAAAACAGTGTTTGTAAAAAAAGCCCATTTTCTGGTCGAGTTACTTGCTTAAATATGTTTTTTTAAGTGAAAACTACAAATAAAGAAATTAAAACGCGGGGGCCTTATTTTTACATATAAATTATATTTAAATTAATATGTAATTTCTTCAGAACATAAAACGTTGTCTGAATCGGGTCTTTTGTGTGCAAAACAAAGGTTACCCGTTTAATAGCCGAAGCGTTACTTACTGAATCGTGAACCTGTCGGGGGCTGGACGGCAGGGCGGTCCAAGAAATGTTTTTTTTTTATTATTATTGGCAAACTCAAATTCAAAGTATTTATATCAAATAAATCAATTACAGGCACTTCTGAATTGTCAAGGAGTCGGTCAGTCAGAAGTATGAAGCTAGTTGCCCATTCCAAAACGAAGTACGTACCTATGGAGAAGAACAGGCAAGAAACTCCATGGACACTCGCAAGTCAACCTAGGAGGTTGTCGTCTCCTGGAGGCGAAGGTGCTCGCGTCACTGTACCGGTGGCGCGAGGCAGCGCGGGAGCGGGGCGAGCGACCGATGCAGCAACAAATCGAGCAGCATCGGTTGCAGCTCCGCGAGGTCCTGGTGGCGGAATGGCGGGTGAGGCTGTCACGCCCTACCGCCGGCCTCAGCACCATCGAGGCGATCCGGCCAGTGCTCGACCGCTGGCTCGGGAGAAGGCACGGCTCCCTGACGTTTCGGGCGACGCAGGTGCTCTCGGGGCATGGTTGCTTCGGGAAGTACCTGTGTCGCATTAACAGGGAGCCGGACGCCCGGTGTCACCACTGCGTCGACTGCCGGGAGGACACGGCGCGGCACACGCTGGCAGAGTGTGCCGCTTGGGAGGAGCCGCGCCGTGCCCTCATCACCGAAGTAGGCAACGACCTGTCGCTGCCGGCCGTCGTGAACGCGATGGTCGGCGGCGCAGAGTCCTGGGACGCAGTGGTCTCCTTTTGCGAAACGGTCGTCTCGCAGAAGGAGGCTGCGGAAAGGGAGAGAGAGATCTCGACTCTCGACCCGGCCCGCAGCAGACGCACCGGGCGTCGGAGGAGGGCGGACAACGCCCTCTTCCGGCCCCCCTAAATGGGTCCAGGGGCGACGGATTCGGGGACATCCGTCGCTCCCCAACATCAGGACCCGAGAAGGCGGCGCGCGTAGTGTTCCGCGTGCGCCGCTCACAGACGTTGCGGGGGGAGTACACCTCACTCCCCCCGCCCGAGACGGGGCCCGCGCAAGCGGGCCAGCACCAGCCGGGGTTGTGGAAGAATAATGTGTTCCCGCGACCCCGGCGTAGGTGTGAGATGGAACACCGGGGTGGTTTTTAGTCAGTAAGAGTCTGACAGACCCCTCCGCCCGCCCCAGGGCGGAGGACATCCATGAGGATTTTCCACCCCGGTAACAAAAAAAAAAAAAAAAAAAAGGAGGTTGTCGTCTGCTTAACCGGGCTTGTATGTGGATGCCCTAAAAAATGAAGGCCCCCAGCCAGGGCTTAAAAAATAAGCGACTTCACACTAAGGGCACCCCCTGTGGGTATTGACCTCGGCTAAGGGCGTCGCAGGAAGAGGGCAGCAAGGGACGAGCTGGATCAGGATTTGTGAGATTTTGGGACGAATTTAAAACTACAGGCTCAGCGGCGTGGGCTGGCTCGAACTAGGGTCGGGGAGGAAGATACGAAGGTGCTCGCGTCACTATATCGGTGTACACCTCACTCCCCCCGCCCGAGACGGGGCCCGTGCAAGCGGGCCGGCACCAGCCGGGGATGCGGAAGAATTATGTGTTCCTGCGACCCCGGCGTAGGTGTGAGATGGAACACCGGGGTGGTTTTTAGTCAGTAAGAGTCTGACAGACCCCTCCGCCCGCCGCAGGGCGGAGGACATCTATGAGGATTTTCCACCCTGGGAACAAAAAAAAAAAAGGGTCGGGGAGGATCAAGGTATGAGTGGTTATAAAAGCTTGATATTTCCGATCTCATTTCTGTACGGTAAATATAAGGGTGAAAAAATAACCAGATAGTACCTGCTTTATGCATTATTCGATTAGCCTGCAAAGTTTCATGGCCTAATTTGAATTTTTCATTGAATCTCTAATCTATTATCCCTTGATTGTGCGGTTAAGCGGTTAAGCGGAGAAAATTGTATGCAATCGTGTATTCATCATATATCATAAATGTGTCGTCGATGGATGGCGCCACAGTACAGCGGACCGCGCCATCTAACAATTTGATTCATAAACGAATGTTCATGTGATCGGAAACGCAAGCGAGCCCTACCGCTTGGACACGATCTTCGGTGGAGGGAATGCAGCGAGGACTGGCGGAGAGACCGAGTGTTGCGACAGTCAACAGAATACGGTCGAGTTTGGACAGTCTTGGCAAACGCTCAGTACCAACGCACGTGTCTGTTTCCGTTGCACGTGTTTATTTCGTTAGCCAGTGTATTAAAGTTATTTTTAATTCAAATTATCTTCTCGTTCGAGTACCCACTACAGTGCCCACACTAAAATATGTCGGATCGAGAAGAAGGCCCGATGTTTCGCATCTCAGCCACCCCTGATCCGATATACATGTATACCGTACTCATCGCTGCTGTATATTAATTACTGTACTGTACAAAGTAAATACTGCAGTAATGTTGAAACTACAGCTTTTCATGCTAAAATAAATTTTGCAATCTGTGGTTAAATACGCCCTCAATAACTATATAATTAAATAATTACCACTGACAGGACTATTGTTGCCAATGGTGGTGGATCTAGAGGTGGAGTGTATAGATTGTTGACATAACGGTTCCGCATGATGGGAACCTCATGAAAGCCGAGAATTATAGAGAAGTCAAATATCTTGACGTGGATCGCGAGGTTGTTCACATGTGGTATGGGGACTCAGCGAACATCACGCCGATAGTCGTGACAGCCAATGGCTTAATAGCCAAGAGCCTCGACCTACAGGACACCTGAGAAGGCTCTTGTTGGGCAGCTGGATCAAGAGCTTGATTCAGAAAGCGGAACCCTGCCCGCCGGTAGCTTGGCCCTGTTCCTGATACCAGTGCGCATTTTTTTTAAATACTATTGCCTGATATATAGAAGATCAAACCCACGCATTAAATCTCATACACTTAAGCGAGGAAAAAACAAAGCAGCCAACACGTAAGTAATAATCCTAATAACAAATATACACAAAGTCTTCCCATATAATATCATAAGTCCTCTCCTAACTCCCTCGCACTAAACCCATTTCCCCCTGTCAAGTGAGATAAAAGATACCACAAGGGAAAAAGGATTACCAAATGTTACTAAAAGCTCCACGTAACCCGGGTTTTATGCAAAAAAAAAACAGTGAAAAGCAAGAACTGTGTGAACATGTTGAATTTTTACTCTAAAATGGTATGATTTTATTTCAGCTATTCTACTAGCATTGCAATGAATAACCGTAATGGAATGATTAAAAGTTTTTGAATGGGGAATTCTCAGCTTAATGTGAGTTGAATATTTGCAATATGGAGAAGAATGGGCATGAAACTCCACTGACACTCTTTTAAATTAAAATAAATGTTATACAAAAAATTAGTGTCAGTCCGCGAGGCCTAAGCTGAGCTTTGCTTTTAAGCATGTGAGTGATTACCAATCGCGCCAATGTGATCACGCGATCGCGCGCAAACTAATGTTTAAAATAGAAAGTAACTTACTCTGTCTGTTATACCCATTCATTCTTAAAGAAGCGGTCGTTTTTTTTTATAAAGTGTGATTTTTTTATAAAGTGTGATGCAAAAAAAGTGGTGTTGTTTACAAAGAGTTTAGTACGTCCATACCAAAATATACAACACTGCTTAGCGCCTACCCCAGTTACATAGGCGTAATGGCACTCAAACCGGATGCGAAGACTACGGCACCTGACCTTTCGGAGGAACATCAACGATAATGTTACTATAATGTCTCTTCTAGGGCGTCCCCCTCCTGGCGTTTGCACTCAAATCTACCGTCTTTCAAAAAATCTTACTGTAAATCGGTAAAAAGTACATAAAGAAATCAACAACATCAGCCATCATTTTTCACGTGAACAAGAAATCTATAAACTGCAACGACGTGTATAAACTATTCAAACACGAATGACTTTCACACGAACGAGTTTTTCGACTCACTGAATATTAATTAAGTTATGTGCGAAGTGAGAACGTTGTTAACACGAGTTAAACTAAATTAATTTATTGTTTCGAGTTGAAAGCTTAAAGTTTATTAACATTTGTATGTAGGTTGTTTTCAGGAGTTCTGTTGAAGTCAAAGAACAAATTCTATTTACGCATCCGTCCCACCGCCGGCGATTAACGAGAAGCGAGTAGAGCAAGCAACTAAAATCGAGTTTCCGAGCAAAGAGGCGCGAGTGCGCGAGTACGATGAGCGATTACATGCTGTTCAAAATCATTTATTTGCATAAAATGTGGTAGGTACAAAATATGTTACATAATATTTCAATGCAAAGACATATTCCGCCATGTATGATAGCATGCAAATATTTAATAGAGTAGGAGTGTAACAAACATTAGACAAATTAATCACAATGTATGGTATACATTAATTATTAGGTTTTAGGATTAAGAACCCTATAAAAGAAAATAACGATCCTATTTAAATTTAAATGCTACATACACATTAAGTACATAAATAGTTAGGTAAGTAGTTAACAAAATTAACAAAGTAACAAAAATAAAAATTACTACAATGCATTTCTGAAGTGGTAGGACTGACAAGACTTTTTGTTGATTAACAATTATTTTTAAAACTTAGCAATTTTTTTTAGAAGGTACTTTCTGTAAGATCCAGTCAGAAGTCCAGATAGGTAATGTGTTATACGAGTATATTAGTGACGCCATATACACGCAACTGCGCCTGAACAGTTCTATCCTAGGTACGGGAATTTTCAAAAAATACTGTGTGACTTTTCGTTTGTTGATATTATTTTTAGCTTCAAACAGTTTAGAATTAATTTTAACAAATTTTGCAATTTCGTAAATGTAAATGCAAGGAACGGTAAGAAGTTTGTGTGATTTAAACAATGGTCTGCATGATTCAGACCAGTCCATGTTAAAAATTGAAAGAATGCTTTTTTTTGTGCTTAATAGCACAAAAAAAAATCCACGGAAATATCTAGAATACTAATGTATTCTAGATATTTCCGTGGAATTCCCCCAAACATTGATACCATATCTAATAACGGAACAGATATAGCCGTGATATACCATAATCGCAGTTTGTTTAGATGTCTCATCTTTAACTTTTTTCTAAGCATAAACAAATTTATTTATTTTCATACAAATTTCGTCAATATGTTCTTTCCAGGTAAAGTGTTCATCAAGTGTTATCCCCAGAAATTTTGTTTTGTGTACTTGTTCGACTAATTGGTTTCTATGAGATATTTTAAGTTGGAGGCATCTACTCTTTTGCGTTTAGAAATGTAAAATTTTAGTTTTTTTAACATTAAAGCGTTGTTATCTAACCTTGTTATGATGTTATTTAATGTTCCATTTATATCGGACTCGTAAGTTTTAAAGTTCTTAAAATCTAGAATTACCGTCGCGTCATAAGAAAAAGCACACAATCTTGTTCTACTGCTTGAGGAAGATCGTTTACATACACGAGGAATAACGGTGGCTCTAGAATGCTTTCCTGTGGTAAACTAAAGTAATTATGTCGAGGTTGGGAATCGAAATTGCTGATACTGTTACATTTTTCTTCAAATTTAGTGATCCTCGTAATTTGACTTCTATTCGATAGATATGATTTCAACCATTCTAAAGCTGGACCTCTTTTACCGATTTTATTCAATTTATTGAGGAGAATTGAATGATGAACAAAATTGAAAGCTTTGCTTAGGTCTAAGAATAGAGCTGATGTTGTAACATTAGCGTTAATGTTATTGAAAAACTGATTTAACTAAGTTAAACGCTGCTAGTGAAGTTGATCTGTTCTTCCTAAACCCATATTGCTCTTAAGCAAGAACATTATACTTATCAAAGAAAGAGAGAAGTCTTTTGTGCATAACTCTTTCAAAGACCTTTGATAGAATTGGTGTCAGCCCAGTAGGTCTGTAATTATTTTTATCAGCTTGAGAGCCTTTTTATGTAGTGGTTTTATTACAGATATCTTGAGTTTATCAGGGAAGCAGCCTTGCTCCAGTGATAAGTTGATGATAAATGAAAGTGGTTCTGCACTATATTGAGCGATACTTTTTAGAAGGTCTGTAGTAATATCATCATAACCGGATGCCTTAGTGCTTTTTAATGTTTTTAATATTGTTAACATTTCGGTAGGATTAGTAGGGTTTAGAAATAAGCTGTTGTCGTTGCTTTTTATATTACTTCGGCTGTTAGAGTTGTTTTGTAAGGTTGTGTTGGATTCAACAATATCAATAAAGAAGTTGTTGAATACGTTTGCGATTTCAGAGCCTGATGTAGCTGTAATGCCATTTTCAACTGTACTATTAATAAATTCACGAGATGTTACGTTACCTGTGCTCCGTTTGATAATATCCCATGATGCTTTGCCCTTATTTTTTGAGTATGCAATATGTTTGAGATTACATAGAGATTGCAAATTATTTATACATTTTCTCAACAAATTGGAATATGCCTTAAATTTAGTTTTATTTTCATTTGTTTTGTATAATTAATATTTATTTCTTAATAGCCGTGTGGTGTTACTACTCATTTTAATCCCTTTGTTTAGCCATTTTAATTTACTGCATTTGAATTGTTATTTTACTTTGATGAGCGGAAAACACAACATATATAATAAAGTTATTGTTTCGTGAAATGTTCCAAAGGCATTATTCGTATCGGAAAGGTAATAAATTTCAGAAAAAGATAATTTACTAATGTGTTCAATGAATTTGTTGATATTGTCTCTGCTCTGATCGTTTAAGGACATGAAGTAAAATCCTGATATGGGTTTTTGATTATATTCGAATTGAACAACCTGTGCTGTGTTATGATCAGATAAACAGACATGAATGTACCGCCAAGTGAGTGTCGCTGTGAGTGCTTTCTTTGATAGCTCTTGTCGCTGCGACAAGCGAGTCTCTCTCGCTCTCACTCGCTGGCTGTGTTTACAGTGAGCGATCAACTACATGTATACAAGTAAGTTATTGTTGTGAAGTAAGTTGAGATCGCCGCCAACTCAGATAACGAACCGGAAGGTGTAGTTGCCATGTTTATTGATTTTAACGAAATTACACTCACACAGATATTATCACGTCGGGGTCATCACTTTAGGTGAGATAACTCAATAAAACAATTGTGTAGAGAAGTCGATAATGTATTCACTTATTGTACAGTGTGTTGACACGTCTATGGGTTGCATACGAGTGGCCACGTCTCTTGTGTGCCTTACATTATAAAGTCTCAACTTACTTACTAGAGCTATGTACATACATGTCGCTATGGCGTCCCTACATATCTATTTTACTTACACGATACCTACAAACTTTTTTACGTTTCTTTAGTCGTAGTCGCTTCCTATTCGCCGATTGGTCAGAAAGTGACTGACAAGCAGAGAGGTGAAATTAGTCTTATTTTAGCTAGGTTAGGTTCGTAAATCCGCTAACTTGAATCTTGCGGTGTAATCATAACTAATTGCGACATCAACAATTGGCCTTCTTAAAATCTTAAACGTTCTGTAACATTTGGGTATTTAAATTTGTCGGGGATTTGGGATGACTGTCTGTAGGTAGCTCTGACTTTGTTGTTATGAGGAGTAAATCGGTGTGGGCATGTGTTGCGACTGAATGAGGAAAATGTCGTGGAGTAAGTTTTGAGGAAGAGTAGAGGAAGGCCAAAGAAGCGATACATGGTGTGTTTGAAAGGTAAAATGGCTGGAAAGAGGGTGACCAACGATATGACGACGAATTGAGAAGTATGGGAGAAAAACCCGACTACTGAAGAATCAAAGAAAATATTTCAGACAGAACTCAAGACGCAGGTACAAAAATGGCCCGGGTAAACCATGGTCGCATGTCATTAATTTTTTTTTAGTTCGTGACCTTATGACCTCTCTACGTTCATCATAGTATACATACCGGTCAACATCATAAACCGCCTTATTGAGACATAAAGGAGGGTTATGCGCCGACCCCAAATTACAGGACAATGATGACTTATGTAGCTTTTCCAACCTCGACACAGAATTTACTCTAGACTAGAGAATACTTCAGACTTATTAAGGTCCTTTTCTTATATTTTCAATGTAAAATCTAAGTGACTATCTACCATGGTAGAAGTCAACGTTTTACGATATGAAGTCGGGTGTGAACTCAATCCCTGTACTACGGGAAACAAAAGGTTCAAAGTAAAAAAATTGGAACCGCACGGGTTCAAAACTAATTTACTTTGAACCTTTGGCTGTGTGTAAACATGGCAAAGTTATGTAAAGCTTGTTTATGTTTTATAAGTGTTAATGGAGGCAACCAAACTTGTTGGTTTAACAGGGATTTGTATTTCAAGTGCTTCGTGTCAAAACCGGTCTTTCATCTCATCAGTCTGTATAAGTCGTTTAGAGTGTTCTGCCCGTGATAAAGAAACTTCTTTATATTATAATAAACATTCAATCGAATATTCATTCTCGCATATCTATTCAAATATTTAATAGAAACATGTAACTCGGGCAGTGACATGACAAAATTTTGGTTTGTATTTTAAAATTCGTTTTATTAAATTGTAAATGTTATTAAGATGTAATATTATATCTAACAACCAAACCAAATATAACATTTATGTCTAAAACACAGTTTGGTTGAAAATCGTTATCGGTAATCTAACACGAACAGCTGATGTTCCTACCTACCGAACCTACGGATTTAAACGGGGAGTATTCAGTCATCACTCAGATTCTGTAACGCATTCATTGAGTCTTTAGTATCATAATTTTTGGTTGACTTGGCACCCTGCACTGGGTCACTTTGTTTACAGCACGCATAACACCACCGACGAATAGACAAAATGACAGATTTGTCATTTTATCAATACTTTCGTCGACAAAACTTGATTCTAAGGTGGTTTTGCTACGCGCGCAGTTAACAAAATTTCTTACTGTGGGATATTAAAACACTGTAATTCTATTTGTGTTATATTGTTCTTATCAACCATATCGTTAACTATCGTCATTTGCAATTGTTATCTTTATGTAAAACTAGTCTTTTTTTATGAACCTCCAAAAGCAAAAATACAATCATAAGACAATAGAGTCAAAGTAACTTTGTACTTGATCTAATCTTTGCATTTCAATTCGGTTCAGCAGCCTATTTCATTACTCCATAAAGCAACACTGACCTCTCCCAGTTTTCCTTTAATTTCCATCCTTTCCCATTTTGTTTGTGTTTCTAATTAATTCTCACCATTCCTTTATTTCAACTTTCAGTACAAATTCTTGAAACCATTCCTTTGGTTACCCGAAAGGTTGCTGCTCAGGAGTTGGAGCTAAAGTTGAGAACGAACCTTCTCGAACTTCAGGCTTCAAAGAGGAAATGTCAGACGCTGTTAGAGGAGAGAGAGAAAAGCAAGAAGGAAGTTGAGAAAGTCTGTTACGTATTTCTAGGTAATAGGTCAAAGAAGATACCACTGACAGTGTTACTGAGATTTAATAATCACTTAAAAAGTAAGTTAAATAGGTAAACCGAGCCATATTATAAACATATAATGTAAATTAATTATATGAAGAGTTCTTTTCAGTAGCGGGCACCGAGTACAAAAAAAAAACGATTTGCCCAAATCTTTTGTTCAGTGACTGGGCAACTAAGGGTATTAGGAAAAGTAGGGAACAATTGTATGAGTTGTATGGCCTTAAGCCTTATATATGCCTTATATTAACTCTGAATGTTTTAATAAATACACTGTGACTTACTCTAAAACTATTTAGAAACCTTTTTAAAAAAAAAAAAAAAAAAGGTTTCTGAACAGAAACCTGCAATGTAACTAAAGCCATGTATATAGCAACAAGATTAAATCAGCCGATAATGAAATAAAGGCGGTTTTGAAAAGTTAACAAAGACGAAACTAACAGGAATAAAAGATACAGTTACACTTACGTGGTATCATAAGCACTGACAAAGAAGTTTCTCAATAATTTTGCAAATTTCTTTACCAGTATCTCACTTAAAACTACTGAAACCTTAAACTCCTCTCCCTCGGGTTTTATTGACTTATTATGAGCAAACGTTTCATTCAGCCCGATTGAAATTCCAGCATATACTCGTACACCCCATAATAGTAATAAAAGCTTTCAAGCAAATCAAGATAAAACTTTGATAGTTATTCTCCAAAGATCTTCAGGCTTTGGAGAATAACTATCAAAGTTTGTACCACCATTATTGAGACTAGCCGTGCTTGGTGGCCTAAATATTTAATTTGTGTGTGGATCAAGGAGTCTTCCCGGAACTAACGAAATACAGTGAGGAAGAATACCACTTTTCAAATCCGGGGACAGTGAAGATACCAATAGTTATAGACCCGTATCCGTGTTACCGGTTTCAGCAAGCTGTTTGAAAAGGTAATGTTGAATCAAATGTTCAATAATTTTAACACCAATAACATCTTACACTTTCAACAGTCTGATTTCACCATGAGACGTTGTTCGACTGACGCCGGTGTCATTTGAATAAAACACATATTTACGGCGTAGGAAGAGGCCAAGACGTCATAGGAATCTTTAATGACCTCTCAAAGGCATTTGATTAAGTAGTAAATATCAAGATGGTAAAATCTTATTTAAATGATACACAATAGCAACTTCAAGTAAATGGTGCCAATCCACTCGGTCTAAGTATATGTTAATGATATACCACATTTATTGAAAACCCAACCACTTTTAACTAAGCACTTTTTTTATTAATAGGCGTGCACATATCTTGACGAAGTAAATACCGCCCTCCTGCAGACCCGAAAAAATAAAAAAACCTTATAATAACCTAATAGTGCTGCCTCGCTGGTCTAGTGGTTGCAATCGCTACTGCTGAGCTGAGGTCCGATGTTCGATTCCCAAGTCGGGCAAAGTGTTTTTGGGTTCTTCTATCTGGAAACTCTCAGTAGCAGTCCGGAGGCTAGATTTAACCCCTGTCAATGACAATTGGCTCGCCCCCTATTACATGGAACTTAAACATAATTAGTGAAATGCGGTTCTACTTATCCCTTCGGGGAAACAAGGAGTAATGTTATTATTTATTTATATAAAACTTATTGTACACCACTAAAATCATCACCAATCAAATATAACAAGAAATTAATCCAGCACTACAATCATATTAATAGGCAGACTTATTGCTTCCTGTGATCTCTTCTAGGCAACCTTGGAATGGACAGTGAATTGCCCCCCCGTCATACAATTATGTCGATGGTGCAAACAATAAATATACAATCTACTAAAATAGATACACATATATCTAAATGTCTTAAATGATAGATAAATAAATACATACATAATTAATATATAAGCTTTAAAAATAAATGAATACTATTAATAATAACAGTCACATCACAACGACAAGTAATGTTCCTTCACAAGTCTTATAAACACATGTAACGACTGCGCTATGTGTTGTTAACTGGGACTTCTAAACTTATTTCTTTAGTTACCTCGTTATTAGTTCTACAAAAGAAATCCTCAACTATGTCCAAACTCCTATTATTCTAGTACAATAAATAGGGAAGACATATAATGGTCTCCTTCAATTTGGACAATGAGTTAAACTTTTTTTCTGTACGTATCTACTTTTGTATGTCCGAATGGAACAGGAAACCACATAGAAAACCGAGTTTTTTTTTTCTATTTAGAAAAGCGATTAGCTCGTGATTCTATAGTTGGGCCTAATTGGGCTATGAGAAATAGTTTTGTATCCGAATGATGCTGTACGAAATAAGAATTTAAGTAAGAATTTAGTTATTTCTTATAATACGGAGGAATAGGAATAAAAATTACATCATTTAATTATTAAAGTAGTAATAAATTATTGCTTTGTCGCATTTCATAGTGTAGTTTTAATGGTGAGCAATGGTGGCCCACCGGTAACGGACGAGTTCTAGGTCGTGGATTCGAACTCAGCAGGCACTTAACTTAGTGTAAATTAATTTTATCACTACTGCTCTTAAAACGGTGAACAGGCGAACCAAATATTCGAAGACGTGTGGTGGTTTATGTCCCACTTCCTCTCATAAAAAGGAAGCCTGTGTCCTAGCAACAATGTTCTCAGCTTTATAGGTAGAGTATGCTTTATTTAAATGAAAATTATAGTTTTTTTTTCGTTCCTAAATGATAACAGTCGCTCGGGTCAATCGAAGGTTTAGCTATGCTTGCCGCGGTCGGGTAGTGGATGGGAGACTTTCCATTACATATCGAGATCCCTCCGTGACTCGGAAAACACGTTAAGCCATTGGTTCCGGATGTCATTCGTAGATCTTTGCCAGTCGTTATGGGTAGCCAGAAGCTCCATGTTAAAGGTTGGTAATCAGCTTCATCCGGCTAGTCTGTCAAGAAACTAACGGGAAAAGTTCAATAATACACTAAATGTTATTCATCCAAATTTATCCTTCAAAGTATGCTCCTTCAGAAACGATACACTTACGCCAACGGATAATCCAATCATCAAAACCATTTTTTAAACGCTTTTTCCGGAATTGAGTTCAGTTCTTGTACATGTTTTATGGTTAGGAAGATAAACACCCACTTCAATAGTCACAAGTATAGTTTATTTACTTAATAGTTAGAGAGGAGGAGAAATCACAGTATATAGCAAAAAAAAATTGGGAAAAGGAAAGAAGGTACACTGGATTGAGTTTGCATACAAAACATCAGTCCGAAACAACGCGGGCTTCGCGGCTGTGTATTAATTAGCCATCTCCGCGAGCCATCGACAGCCTCTGGTCAGCTGCGCGCGCGCGACTGTGCTAGCTATGCGTATATTATAGGAAAATTGCCGGCCCGCTGCATACTACGGAGTGTCATCCAGCGATGCTTGTGAATTATTATAATATTTTTTTTATATGGTTTTGTGATGTGGATGAATGCAAGAATTATTTGTATATGTGATGTATATCTGTGTCTTAAACAATACATAAACAGTAATATATGCATTTAGTAGTATGTATTTATTTATGTTCGGTAAAACCGATTATTGATATTTATGTTCAGTTTTTAATATGTGAAGATAAAGTAAATTCATAAATACAATAAGTTGCTTACAGTTCTCGCCGCGAATTCTCATTTATGTCTTCTACCGAATGAAAACGGATAACACGAAGTGGTAATTGAAGTTTAGGAAAAAAAAAGAAGTCAACTGGAGATATACCTGTATATACCAATATACCAATCCTGCCTTTTTCGTCGAATTTGCTCTCTTAACCGCCGCGTAACGCTCAACTAATATTTTTTATTTACCCTTTGACCTTCCGGCAAGAATTTCGAGTGCACAACACCGCGATAGTCAAAGAACAGTTAATATGACTGTGACTTTTGATCTACTTTGGCGTGGTTTTTTCGGTTTCGATTCAGTCGGAAGGCGCCACTTTGTCAACATTCGGAAATCCACGTCTCGTCATCAGTAACAATGCGTTTCATGAGTGTTGGGTCCGAATTGACTCGTTCTAGCATGTCCTCAGCGTTTCTTGTGCGATTGAGTTTTTGGAGAAAATTCAGGTCTTTTGGGACTAGCCGAACAGCAATATGTTTCATACCCAAGTGATTACATAAAAGGGTACGGATCGACACAGAAAGTTCAGCGACTACCTTCTCACAAAGTTGAATGAAGATTTTCAGTCGCTGTTTCCTTCACATTAGCTATGTTAACTTTAGTTGAAGACGTTGATGGCCTACCAGAGCGATGCAAATCTTCCATCACATCACGGCCGCGTGTACGTGTTTTTGATAAAGTCGATTCCCAGTTAGCCTTCTGTAACATTTTCACAGTCCGAACACGAAATTCCATTGGCGATACAAAGACAAACTCTATGTTCGATGTTTTTGTCCATTTTGAAATTCGCAATACACACTAGGTATGATCTAAATAAAACAGCACTGTATTTAGTCTAAATAACATATGCAACTCAAACTCCGCGCCAAAATGGAAAACAGTTGTGAAATCTAATAACAAAAAAAAAAAAGAACTTGGAACCCTATACAAATCAATTCCCGATACTTTTTGACAGAATTAATTTCAAGAAGAATATAATAGAATACATTCTATTTAAATTATTCGTTGGCGTAAGTGTATCGTTTCTGAAGGTTGCTCCTTCTCACACATTGAAGGCGATAAAATAAATTTGGATAAATAATTAATATTTGTGTATTATTGATCTTTTCCCGGCACTTTCTTGACAGAGTAGTAATCTTTATTACCTACTACCATCTTTCTTGAAAAATAGTATGACCCAAATTGTCACATTATTTCTTAACCTCAAAATACAAACCCTTCACAGCGGCCAACTCTTCTATCATGGCAAACAAAAAAAAGTTCACCTAAAAAATCCGTCACTCTTTTCTTGTCACGTATAACTGAATCACAAAGCCTGTCATCCCTTTTGTTCGTGTATTTTATTCTAGTTCCAAACTATAATCTCATTCAGGACACGTGCTATACTTTTAATTACCAAATTCTATAGACATGATTCTCTGGAAACTTCTGTGGCGGTGGTTTGTTTTGTAATAATAATAGTTCCACGGTTTAATTTTGATGTTAGTTTGGTATCTTGTTTTGGTGTGACTTTAATTAAGTAAGCGTCGTTATTTCTAAAGATAATTAAACTCATGCCTTGATTTTATGTGGGTAGGTAGAAACAATAGAAAAACATGTGTTACAATCCTTACAACAAATTTGAATTTCTTGAAGAACTACTACTCTTACTAGCTTTTCATGCCCGGCGTCGCCCGGGGTGAATTCCATACAAAAATAGCATCCACATTCCTGACATTTCCGGTGGTTTTCCAAAAAAATAATACAAACCTCTTCTTGTCCTTAAAGTTTCAAACACAACAAAAAAATAATTATCCAACTAGGTGCAGCCGCTTTGAAGTGATGCGCGGACAAACATTCTTGGCAATTGATTTTTATTCATATAAGATTATCCCCCCACGGAAAAAGAGTGGTGTTATTATACGTTTAACGTGTGTACCGATCGTGTTTCTTTCTGCGTGTCAGTTTTCAGCATCGTAGCTCCCAAACTGCACCGATTCGGTTTTTTTTTGTTTTGTTTGAAAGGTGACTTGTTTTGTTGAAGTAAAGTAATATTTATGTTTGTTTAGATATCTAAACACATTGATCTAATTACAAAAAAAAAACACGTAGCAAGCTACCCTATTACAAAGTGAAATAAAAAAATACAAGCCTAATATTGCCCAATGCAGGGATAAGGCCTTTTCTCATTAAAAAGAAGGTACGACCATTGATTACAACGCTTCCAACATATACTTGGCGGGTTGGAGTGACATTATTATAATTTTAATCAGCCTAGAATGTTCCCACTGCTGGGACACTTGCCTTCTCTGTTCGAGAGGTAGGAGGCTGTAATCTACCACGCGGGCCCAGTGCGGGTTGATAGAGGTCACATGTCTCCCAATAATATAAGAACAAGCCAGTTTCATTACGATGTTTTCCTTCACCGTTTTGAGAGCAGTAGTGGTGAAATTATTTAAGTGTCGCCCGGGTTGGAACTAGAGATGGGCGTCGGGTAAATACCCGGGTAAATTCTCAAACAATGGGTAAATATATTTGTTGGATCAGGGGTGGCCGAGATGCGAAACATGGGGTCTTCTTCACGAACGAAAAGGTAATTCGAATTAAAAATAACTTTAATACACTGGCTAACGAAATAAACACGTTCAACGGAAACAGACACGTGCGTTGGTACTGAGCGTTTGCCAAGACTGAGCTCGACCGTATTCTGTTGACTGTCGCAACACTCGGCCTCCCCGCCAGTCCTCACTGCATCCCCTCCACCGACGATCGTGTCCAAACGGTAGGGCTCGCTTGCGTTTCCGATCACATGATCATTCGATTATGAATCAAATTGTTAGATGTCGCTGCCCGCTGTACTGTGGCGCCATCCATCCACGACATATTTAATTGAAGATGGGGCCACATGTGTGCGAACTTCTATTTCTCGAACTTCTGCTTTATTAAATTGATTTGAGATTGATGTGAAATAAACATAAGTTAAGTTAAATGTAATCAATAAAAATATTAAATTCGCTGATAGACTTCATGAAAATTTTGTACCAGAGTTCCTTTTATAATGGCAATGAGTACTTGGCAGGGATTTTGAACATTCTTCCCCTCAAGGAGGTGAATAGGGAAAGAAAGTTTTGCGGGAGTTCGTCATTTTAGCCGATGGCACATTCCATCGAGCACATGCTTGTCTTCTTATTAAAAATCTGAAATTCTCTGACTGACAACGCACAACTTAAATTCCTTAGTGTGGGTCCCATTGGGCGCACGGTTGTAATTATAATAAAACATTATTTTATAACTAACATTCTTACAGGGTAAACTGAGTTAGACGTATCACCATATCTAAATAGTCTTCATTATTAACTCTGCCTATCGCAGTCCACTGCTGGACATAGACCTCTCCCAGAATGCGCCACATTAAGCTGTCCTTCGAGACGGAAAGACTTGACTAAGTTTTCTAAAGGCTGCTCAACCAAACAGGTTCCTGTCAGCTTCTTATACTAAATTTTAAGACCTGAAAGATGTGTCTACTGAGCTAAATGAATTTTTCCACCGTAGACATTCTCGTTCACTTCAAGTAGCAACCCTTCGATGTGGATTGGACTCGGCAAGACGTGTGAATTGTACATGGCTGTCGTCTTGTCAAACCAGCCGAGAGGATCCATTTAGACGTGAGTGCAGCATCTTGTCTCACTGTTTCAAGGTATCTGCCATTATGACGATGTCATCGGCAAAGTGAAGGTGTGAGAAAACATACCGCTTTACTCGCCGTTCACGTTGAAATGGACCCTGGCAGGCATTGGCCCTATCGGACCCCGTCACTAAGTGCTGACATCTCTTTGAGGTGCGCTTGGAACACGACGCGCTACCGATCCGGGCCGGGTCCATGCCGGACGACGAACTACCCATTGCTCGCCGTCCGCAAGCCCGCGCCTACGGTGGCCGGGAAGTTGGTTATAATACTCGACGCCCAGTGCGTCTCCTGCGACTAGGGGCATGAGGTCGCAAGAATCTCTCCCTCACACGCTCCGCCTCCTCCTTCGCGAGCATTACTGCTGCACAGAAGGAGGTGGCGGCTTGCCATTCGCTCTCGCTCCGAACCATGGCCTCGACCAGGCCCGGACGCGAGAGATCGCCGCCGCCGATCGCCGCCATGAGGACACGGTGGTCCTCCGCCCGAGCTGGGCAGACCTCTATCGTATGTTCCACCGTGTCCTCCGATCGATCCACACAATGGTGACACCCGGACGTTTCCTCCCGCCTTATGCTACACAGGAACCTCCCTAAACAACCGTGTCCTGTGACGACTTATGTCAGGCGGAAGTAGAGTTCGCCGTGGCGCCTTTCAAACCACTCCTCAAAGAGGGGACTCATCGCCGCTATCATGGCGTGCCCAGCACTGGGTTGCGACATTCGCACTCTCTATGTCGCCATGAGATCCCGCTGGAGCTCTGCCCACTGTACCGTAATTTCTCGCGGCAGCGGAATTAAACCCCGGCATTTTTCTCCCTCACAGAACCCCACACGT
This sequence comes from Dasypolia templi, assembly GCA_963555695.1. Lineage (NCBI taxonomy): Eukaryota > Metazoa > Arthropoda > Insecta > Lepidoptera > Noctuidae > Dasypolia > Dasypolia templi. Next base: position 21,967,377 of record OY743152.1, read on the forward strand.
GCGCGAGGTGTTTTGCCTCCATATCCGATGGCGGCAATTCGGCAAGGAGGCTCGCAGGAGACCGTGCGGTATCCCCGGACCAGCCATGACCCTTTGAGGCGTTGTAATCCCCTGGATCACTGAGTTGTAAAAAAAAACTGTACAAAGGCGGACTTAATGCCTGAAGCATTTTCTACCAGTCAACCTTAGTGTGATGCAAAAACATGGCAGGTGCAACAAAAGGGATAGATACCTAGAAAAAGAAAAAAAATACATATACACATTTAAACAGATTAAACTTTTGGGACTGGATCCCATGTTCGTAGGTTTTTTTTTTTTTTTTTGTGTAAGGTCCATTTTAACGATATTGACTTCCATTCCGTAAGCAAAAGCAAAAACGTGGTTACAATACCAACGCAATTGAAGTAAAAATCGGTGGAAAGGACTGTAATAAAGTTTTATTTAAATGTTTCATCTTATTTCAAATGGAGTTTAAAAATAGCCAAAATACTGAAAGTCTTGCTTCCTATCAACCAAAAATGTGATATTATTTAATAAATAAGTTAGTCAAAATCTATCATCGTATAAGTTCTATAATGTCGATTCTCATTTTATTCTCCGTACGGCCTGACCAAAATCAAATACCTATTGTGTAGCTTTACTTATCATTTTATTCTAAGGGTTTTTAGTGTGCTACTGATGAGGATAATACTTTAATATCGTCCTATTCTCGTAAATATTGTAAAACTTCTTTTCTGTTATGGACTTTGAATTTAGTTTCCTAATGAAACTATAACATGATAATCAACATTAGTTTTATTCAATTCAAGTGTTTCAGAATTCACTTTGTAACAATCGTCTTCCAAATCGTTGTATGACTAAAAAAAATTGGTCTCTCACACACGTGAGAGGCGTGTGAAAGACCTTTTTTTAACGGTTACGAGACGAACGATTAATTTATTTAGTTTTTGAGGAGTGAGAGTGTTTACTCCTCAAAAACGTGCACGTTAAAAGCGTCCGTAATGAAAAATCAAAACAAACCTGAAACCTGGTTGAACTTTTTCGGCTCTATTGCTTGCGTTATAATTATGTCTTTAAACACTTTCTTTAAAAGATGTCGAATATTCCTTAGCAGCTTCAGTCTGTGGTCAACGAATCCTAACCTCCCTTGAGGAATCATGAATAGAGACCTTAGTGCACTCGTAATTAATCACTTTTTTATTGTAAACGATCGGCCGTCAGCCGCCGCTGCCGCCGCGCATGGTTGAAATACTGAATTGCAAATAATTCGTGCATACATAAGCAGGTTATACCTTAATACCTTTCTTAAATACTTGGGAAACCATTGTGGAATGTATATGCTGTTGGCGTTCTTTAATAAATAAATAAATACCAGTTCCATGATATATTTTAATAGCGTGATTGTGCAATAATGAACTGTAAGTGTTAGAGTATAAGGTGTTAATGCTAGAGAGTATTGCATCGAAAGTAATAGCTAATTTCAAGAACAATATTAAATAAAGTTAATTTGGTCTAGTGATTAATGTTTCGAGTATAGATCGGGTATTGTTCAGTCTGAACTTTGACTCAATGTTTGCAGCCCGTCTCAATTGTAAAATACCGTAAGTCGTGGCTTGTAGGGACGCATGGCATCCAACTGTGGGGCTGCACTAAACCGAGCAACATCAAAATGATACAGACATTCCAAAATAAGGTACTTAGGAGTATTGGTAACTCGCGCTGGTGTATAACAAATGGCGACCTCCATCGTGACCTTAAAATGGAACACCGACATATTCAAAAAGTTTGGGAGGCCCAGAAACACCGACTCTATTGCAATCTATTATTAATATAAAAATCACCACAAATAGCTGCAGATCTGTTACTGGCTGCAAGTTCTGCTAGGACATATTTCATTATTGACACAGAAAATTTCTTTCTAGATACAGATGTGAACGTATAACATGCCCATCTAGCACAACACAGGACAGTTTGACGCAATTTTTTACCGAAGGATTGACGACAATGTGTCTTTACTGTTCCAAACCGTAAAAGTCGTTTTACTAACACATCTTTATACGAAGCGACTGGTTGGTTTAGAACGAGAATAAAATGAAAACCGCATTTATAATTATCTAGTCGAATATTTTTCAAGAGAACATAATTCTATGACTGTTTGTCATGCTAACAAGTAGGAATGTAATATATATAGATAATATTGTATAAACATATATATAGATAATATTGTATAATATTATATAGATAATTTTATTACTATTTTGTAATTTCGTTAAATAACTGTATAAAAATTACGAAAAAATTGAGCAGATGTGTGACCACCCACAGATCCCAAAAATGACATAAAACGAACACTGCACGGCAGTTATCATTTTGCATTATGAGGTTTGCAAAGCAGTCGTTTAAAATTCAATAAAATAGCCGTTGTTCTTATAAAGTAGGGGCAGTACTGCTTGATTTTCGAGACCAATTTTGTAGCGAATAAATTCAATTTCCAATGGCCGCACCTAAGCGGAATTCCAAAGTCACAGAAAGTCAAAGTTGTAAAAAAAACTTCTATGAGATAAGCTGCGAAAAGACGGACGGACGGACGGACAGACAGCTGGACGGACCTGACGAAACTATAAGGGTTCCTCGTTGACCACGAAGCTCTAAAAAGACCACATCCTACCACCTTCCTTTAAATTAATGCACAAATAATTAATATTTCAGTGCATTTCTTCTAGTGTGAATAGAGTGAAATAAATTGCAACACTGCGTACACTTGTGTTGCAATTTGTGTCACAGTCGGAATGTAAAATGCCGTCACTTTGTAAGGTCTTGCATATTCTCGGTTCACAAATAGTTTGGTAACGGTATAAGTATCATTATTTGTAGGTATGTGAAAGTAAAAAAGGATAATTTTGCAAAAGTGAGCTTGTTTGTTACGCTTTCATGCTTAAACGTCTGAGCAAATTTGGATTCAATTTGGCACACGGATAGTCCATCACCCAGGTAAGGACATGCCATACCTTTTATTTTTGTAGTGACTTCACGATTTTTGAACATATTTTACTTCATTATTAAAATATACTGATCACCACCACCACCAATCACTATCAGAGAATGGTTCATTAATTTTAATTGGCACATAACAAATTTCATTCACCCTGACATAAACCTTGTACTTTGTTTCACCCGTTATCCACACAATTTAATTTACAACCAATTTTGAAGAAGCCATTTTATCCTCAAAGGAGGTTGAATCGTTAGAAAAATGTTTTTTAAGCACCTTTGCACGCGGTATAAAAAAGTGCCAAAGGAAAAAGAGCTGACAATATTCCGCGAAACCCTAGTTTAGTGTCGTTGCTATTTTACAGAATGCAATAAAATGTCAGACTGTCTCTGACATTCATTCATTCATTATGTATGTAAATGCATACTTTTTTGGCCTTCAACTAGGTAAGTAAATCACTAAAATAAAACAAGGGAAGTGTTGCTTTGAGTAGGCATGATTTTAAGAAACTCGAACGCTACGATATAGCCGACGATATGATAATTATCACCGCTACGGCTGGCTACGGCGTAGCAAATAGCTAAGCCCGCTACGAATGGCTACGTTGTAGCAGATAACTCAACCTTCTACGTCACTTTGAACATACCTTTTAACACAACATTTCTGTTCGAGTGAAGGGAACAATTTGTAGAATTAACAATGGTAGAAGCTTAATTACGTCTCTCAGGCGCACGCCTGCCAGTAGCACTACTCTAGACGTGTGTGCACTGTTACAGCTTATTAAATTAGGCTATGCAGGTGGACTGTAGAAAGTGGTGGCTGTGGTGTGTGAAGCTTACATGAATGAAAATGTGTTAACTATTAACGGTGGCAAAGATGGAATGAGTGGAGGGAGTCCTTTGCCCAGGAGTGGGACAGTGTAGGCTAGAAAAAAAAATTGCCGGTGGCAAGTTCTATAGGAATTAGTATATTTTTAATACATATATCTAACTAACAATAACCTAATTACTGCTAGAATGAATCAAACAAAACGGATATAGGCTGCTATGGTTACCACATGCATGAAAAATGTATTAGTTATCACGGTATAACAGTTATTTGGGGGGCAGTCCCAACGTGTTTTATATGGAAGTTGTTAAATTTTGTATTAAAAAAAACTTACATGTTCAGTTGTAAGGGTAGTGTTTCCTATAGGGGATAAAAATTTTCGTGTTTTGCGATAGGACACACCGTTTTCGAGATATAAGCAAAAGAAAAAAAGATACAGTACTGTTTTTGCAAGTCGAGGTGTTGGTGTTAATTTTAGTTCACGACAACTAATTTTATTCCATACCTTTTTAATCGCGATAAAATATGTTCACATTCATGTTCAGATTTAATTAGACAATGAAAGGTGAGAAACTTCAAAATCAGAATAGCAAATTACCATTTCCACTAAACTAATTTCTCAGTGCTATCTTAGTGCTGTCAAACCAAAATATAGTTAAATTGTGTCACTTTAGTCAATTTCTGAATGGGAAAAGGTCGTTTGACAGGATTATACCAATTTTTTGTGATTTTTAGTCTGGTTTAGATGCATCTGTAACAAAACTACTGACGCAAAAACTGCTGAACGGGTTTGGATGAAATTTGGCAAACAAATAGTTTATTAACGCATAGAGTACTTTTTATCCCGATACTCTCACGGGATCAAGATTTATGCGGGTGAAACCGCGAGGAGCAGCTAGTTTTAAATAACATTCCGTCAAAAATCATATCGCTATATTCTTGTAAATTTCAATCCCACCAAAAACATTCTGAAAAAAACTAGCCAAGTCTCGATGGAGCTGAGTGTTTATCTCTAAAAAGTAATGAAATCTAGACAAAGTCGTGCCAAGTCTAAGGTTCCTTACTGCGATTTATTTATTATTATAGTTAATGTTGTGTGACTTGACCGTTGAACATTCTATGATTAGAAGTCCGTCTGTACTGGAAATAATTTTTTATACTGTTTGTTTCAGGCTCGCCTATACATAAGTTTAGTATTATTGAAATACGCAGCTTTATCAAGCCTACAATTGACTCTTTATTGAATCAACTTTTTCCAAGTGGCAATTTTCCATCGTCAATGGGTAGCGGTTCTGGCGACAGATTGGTGCAATGGTGTCATGGAGCACCTGGTTTTGTACCCTTGTGTACCCTTCAACGGCAACGGCAGTTTATGGGAATCACTAGTTCTATTCTGATGATCATGATCATCAGAATAGAACTAGTACTTGTGAGTGAGTGCGTGTCATTAATGCGAAACTTTGCTTTCGCTTAACTTCGGACCTAAATGACCTACAGACTTGAAATTTTGGATTTTAAGTATGTGATTATAGCTTACTCGATGACGAAAATTTCTGCGTTCTGGTCTTATGCAGAGCTTCTCAAATAGAGGCCTGAAAATGCGCCGAAATGGTTCCAGTAAAGGATGGTACGGCAGTGTTTCTTCGCGATCGACTTGGCTGGGGCACTGCCGTGGCCCCCGATCTAGTCCTCTCGGACAAAATCCTAACAATATACCAAGTGAGATGTTACCGAGGGCCCAAATTAAATCTGGATCGGGTCCCAATCAGTCTCGTCGATATTCAGTTGAGAACACATTGTTTGTGCTCCAGAACCAATCTTTTGTGCTCAAGAACCAATCTTTTGTCAACTCAAGGACCATTCTTTTGTGAGCCAAACGACCTTTCTTTTGTAAACTGAAAAACCCACCTTTTGTATTTTCAGTCCTATATGGATTGTTGAATTGACTTACAATCAATTATTGTCAGTTTTAATTTATATCGTAACATGGGAGTAAAACACAAGGTTTTCCTGGATAGATTTATCTTGATTTTTATAGTTATGGAGACAGTGATGTCTGTTAGTATTAGTTTTTCTTGTAAGTGCACAGCCGACTAGTAGCTGACCCAAGCTGCGACCAAAGATATTGGAAGTTATTCGGTATTTCTATAACCTTAACGCATGGTGAGCCACCAGCTTAGCTTAGCTTGCGTGCCGTTGCACGCAAGCTAAGCTAAGCTAAGCTGGTGGCCGCTCAGTTCGGCTTCTAATGATGTTCAAGAATCACATGTAGGTACCACGTTGTTAATAAGTTATTACCCAAAAGTCTCTCATATGAATTAATTAAATACAATTAATTAATCAAAGTTCCCCCTATTCTTAAAACTTGTCATTCGCAAATGCTTGTCAAATTACACCGTCATATTAATTTCAATAATGAGAGACACTATTCAGAAGCATTTTAGTTATAGTTAAATAGAGTATGGACATAATACACCAAGTTATCGATAATGGAGTGGAGATACACGGAGCTGTCGATAATAATTTATACGATGATGCCAGGGAGCGTAATGAGGATTGTTGGACTAATCAATATTGGTTAGATTCGATCTGAATATCAATAGAATCCTATTTGTAGACCCTACTATTGTCACGTATTAATAACAGGGGATTTCTGAGATGTGCCTTTCGTTTAAATAAGTTGGGACGACGAAATTGTGTGTTTGATGTCATGTTGTGAATGTATGTGTCTTTATATGTATGTCTTGGTAATGGTATTGCTAATAATATGATGTTCCTTTATGTCTTTCTTGTCAATATTTTGGTTATTTTTTACATGTGACGTTGCATTTCATCATTTGAATAATTTCTTGACATAGCGAGGTAGCTCGGTAAACAAACTACGACTACTAGTAAAAAAAAAACGATAAAAACAAAGTAATTTTTAGTGTTTGTGCTTAAGTCAGTTACCTACAAACGCATACAATACGAATACTAACTTGAGTAAAACTACCAATCAATCATTCTGCTTAGCCTTTGGCCAAGTTTGTTGAGGTTGGCTTCCAGTCTAACCGATGCAGCTGAATACCAGTATTTGACCTCTACAACCCAGTACTGGGTAACACGATACCCCTCGGTCAAACTATTTGTCAGACTTTTGGGCTGCTGGCTAGCCGTAACGACTGTCAAATATCTACGAACGACGGCCGGGACACGGAAGGGTCTTGATATGTAATGGATGGTCAACAATCTACGAACTGACCGCAGCAAGCGTAGCTGTACCTTCCATTGACCCGTGAGGCTGTTATTATTGGTGAAGCGTTTTACGGGGAAAATTTAAATTCTGGAGATGCGGGCGAGTTATATGGATGAACGCGTCTAGCTACATTCAATCGGAAAGATAATCCAGAATTACATCACTTACTAATTAAACAGCCACGTTTATTACGTACCGTTCTCTTATGGTGGGTTTTACCTACTGCATTAAATCTTAGGGATTTTTGGGATAGTTTGTTTTCACCCCACTTCGAGTAACACTACACATATAAATTCTTTATTATCGAGCCAAGGGTGAACAGCAGCCAGCGGGAGTAGACACGTTCAAAGCGAAATATTTAGCGGATTCGATTTATTATTTTGCGGGTTAGCTGCAGGATGCAGCTGATTGCAGGATGCGACACGAGCGGTCAAAGGTGATTGTTTTGTTCGACTTGAATGGACCAAGGAACGGTCTCATGAACTGTTAACGGCAAGCGAGACAGTTTGGGTGTTTCAATACGAATCAAGGCTTACCAAAGTGACGCGATCTAGAAACGGGGGGAAGATTTTGATCACCAGCTTTACCAATTTGACTGGCTACTTGGTGTCAATTTCTTTACGGAACCAAAGAACCAGCAACGCTGAATGGTGTACTACCTAATGCTTGGCAGAAGTTTTCTCTGTTGTGAGCAACAAACGAACAAACACAGGGCTCCGCGGGCTACCACGACAATGCGCCTTCGCACACCGCGCTCAAAACGATGGACTTCCTGACTGGATGGCTATAGAGGCTAGTGGAGAGTACTTTGTAAAGATTTAAAAAAAAATTAGAGAACATTTATTTTTAAATTTGCAAAACTTTCTGTGTCCACGTATTTTTCAAGATTCTTGATGCATTTTTTTTTCTTAAAAACGTTTGGGAACCGCTTTCAAAACAATCTATCTATACTTATTTTCTTTGTTTTGGAATATTCTTTCAGATACAAAATAATCATCTTCTTATGCGGCCGTAGCAAGCTCTATAAAATGGGTCTACCACAATAATGACGTTTTGAAATGTTACCACTGCATAAAACGTAAAATGAATATTGAGGATGATATTCTCGTAGCTTACATGTTTGTCTATTTATTTTTCATTTCACTTTAATTTTTTAAATCTGTTAAGTATATTTTATCACATTAAAATTAATTATTATAATTTTTTTTTGTACGCTGTACCGGTACAGCGCCTAAATATTTTGTATGCTGCATCGGTGGACGTCATAACTAGGGATTGCAATCCCGCAACTCACTCAATCCCGCGGGATTGATATGCGGGATTGATCAATCCCGCGGGATCCCGCGGGATCCCGCATATTTGAAATTATTCACAGTAGTTCAACTTTTTGCCCCGTTTGTATGTAAGATAAAGTATAAATTTTTTGATCTTATAGGGCTTTAGGGTTGAAAAATTAATACTTTATCTTATTTAAAATTATGTTATAAAATCGAATTGAAACTACAGGTTTTTGTTTAAAAAATCACTAATTATTAATTAAACATGTCTTACATTATGCAACAAAAATTATTTGTTTTCTAACAAAATAACAATGAAATTATAATTAAGTACGAGTAATTAGTAATCAGCCTTATTAGACCTTAATTTTTAAATGTATAGCATCAAAAGTTGTGTTAAATTTTACCCTTACATCTAACAACAGTTTTATGATGTTTGTAATTCAGTCTTAATAGTCTTATTCATATAATGACTACTGCACGCAAAACTTCACGAATGTTTTAGCGGTAAATTTAAATTTGCGGGATCCGCGGATCCGCGTTTTGAAGGTGCGGGATCCAGCAGATTAATAAGTGGAGCGGGATCCCGCGGGAATGCCGGATCCCGTTTTGCGGGATTGCAATCCCTAGTCATAACGTCAGCGCTGGCTGTCGCTGAAAACCAGCGCTGGGGCTCTGTCTTGCATAGGGTCGCAGCTGTAATGCTGAGAGATAGCCGTTTCGCGTGAATGTGACGCATGTTCCCCATAACCTTTTCTTTTTTGAGTGTGTTCTTATTTGCGTCATGTTTACCGAAAATAAACGTTTTTTCTTTCTTTTTTCTTTCTTTCTTCTTTCTATCATTCAAGATACAAGCATTTATAACAATTGATTTAAAAAAAAAAACTGGGCCTGTAGCCTGTACGTACCTACATAGTTGGTACGGAATACTGTGTTTGAAACAATCGGTACACGTGAATTAACAAGACAGCTTTCAAAACAGGCTTTTGTCAGTGTAATAACTGGCACCTGTCTCACCACCGGTAATTAACGTAAAACGAGTAGAGCTAGCAACTACGACAAGCCGCGAGTGCGCGACGGCAACGAGCAATTACTCGCTGGTACGCGTATATATCAAGCGCTTTATTTTGTTGGGTAGGAAATAATCAAATGACTTCTCCCGCTCCAGGTGGAGCGGAAGGGCGTATCAGACTTTTATTGACTAAAATCCACCCGTGTTCCTTCAGTTGCCTGTGCCAGTCTCTTTCGAACATCCCGCGACTCTGAGGCATCGGCCCTATCGGACCCCGTCACTATGTGCTGACATCTCTTCGGGCCTGGTTCTTACCGGACGGCGAGCTATCCATTGCTCGTCGTCTGCAAGCCCGCGCCTACGGTGGCCGGGAATCTGCAGGTGACTCCCGACGCCCAGAACGTCTCCTGCGGCGGGGCATCTTCGTGAGCATTACTATTATACGATTATATATATTACGATTCCACTCTCCCTGGTGACCGTGATATATGACGGCCCTGTCCGTCAAATAGGCCTCGACCACGCGACAGAGATAGGACGGCATCCGGAGATACCGAAATGCATCCCTGATGCAACTCCAGGCCTTTTTTCAAACTAGATGAGGCCGGAGTTTCTTAACCGACTACTATGATAGGAAACACGGAAACAAACTCAGCGGTCAGTCAGTCTCTTAAGTCCCGATGCAAAAGCTATAATTTGCCAAAAACCATGCAGGTATGTCTGCTAAAAGTTGGTTATGATGACGCGGAGGCTGACTTAAAGTGCTTTGTGTGCCAAAATTATGCGATTTTTATTGAGGACGAAATAAAAGAAAATGCCATAATGATTTTGATGACACGATTGCAGTTTAAAAAACCACTGGAAAGCCTCATTACGCAGCAACATAAACTTCGTTTGGAATAGATAATAAAGATCAATTTTGAATTCTGCTCTGGCTGCTGCTTGCTGTATTAAAATTAAGTTTATTAGTAAACTTAATTTCTTCTTATTAGTAAAATCCAAGTAGCTGATCAAATGAATAGGAATGTAAACTGCTCTCAAAGAGGGCACGAACATAAAGATACTTATGAATACATCAGATGCCTTTATCGAAATGCCGTACGGCTCTCAAGGGGACTCGCAACAAAACAACTTTGAGATTTTTCTCTCTCATTTCTTTCGTTTCGTTTTTGAAGGAACTTTTATAATTCTCGATGTCGATATTTTATATTTTTAGGATAGCCTTGATTTTTTTCAAATTTAATTTATGCAAATAATTTTACGTCGTTAGTGTTTCGTTCACTTCACTTCCCTTAATGTCATTAAATAAGTTTTATTACTCTGAGTTAATCACTGAACTGCATTAAATCTTGAAAAAAGTATATACAGGATGGCAGGGCCATCGACGCACAACCTGTTACCGTGGTTTCACCACATGATTCTGAACCGCGTTGAAGTTTTTCGTAAGTAATAAAAAAAAAAGTTCCATACGTTTTGACCACATAGGTCACTTTTCTATGAAACAGTTGTTTTTTTTTTAATAATCGACAAAAAATTACTACTCTAGGGGGATCTAGAATCATGTGCTGTTTTCATGGTTACAGTAATGTTAATTGCCAGGGTTATTTAACCTACATAGCAACTAGATCTATTGAAGATCAATCTAATGCAGACATAGATATATCTACAAACCGACCCTTATAACTTGTGTAATATACTTTTAATACAATATATTTTATCTTGTGTGTGTGAGGTCCAGTATTTCAATCCAATTGAATATAGGTAATCGCATCGGTAGCGAAATTGATTAAAGGTGGACGCGCACATTTACGCATAGCAGTACCCGTACCCCATTTTATAAATCTTGATATGTAATAGTATTCAACGACGCGCCGCACGACCTCTATTTCAGTAAAATGCTGTGGGTATACGGATTCCACAAGCGCGCGCGGATGACGTCATACAACAGAATAAACTGTTAAAATAATGGATACTATCCGTCGCGTAGAGCGCGTACGATGCGGATAGGTGCGCGAGACCATCCGAAGTGCGATGAATGCGGCGCGTACTGCTCCTGCGGCGCATCTGGGTGCGTATCCACCTTAATTCTTATTCTTATATGTTTAAAATAATGTTGTTGAATTGCCATTGCAAGTAGTATAGGCAGTATTGAAAATACTCGTTGTATAAAGAAAAGTGCACGGTTTCAAAACAAGTAAATCAGCATCCATAAACACATTACTACTGTCAGTAAAGCTTTTAGATCATCATGATTCAAATAGTACAGTTTAATAACCCGTGTTCTACTGTAGTGTTTTGTCTATTTTGAATTGCAAATTGTCGTAAATAAAACGCAATAACAATGTTAGTTCGCGTTCAGGGTTGTCAAAAGGATTTTGCAACTTGGCGCATGAAAAGTAATAAGGTACAAGGTATGTTATCAGATTGGCAAAAAACTCTTTCGCTTTAAATAAACCGAAGGGATCGCGCCAATTTTCAAATGTAATACCTTCCACACACATTCATTTAAAGTAACTCTTACATTCGGACGAATGTCAGCATTTCTTGGTCTAACAAACTTATCTTGCATCCCATCTTTCATCCCTCATTTTTTCCTGATTACAATCGCCGCTGGCTTTGTTACAAGGCTGAATGCGGTAAATCCCTGGGCTATGATAAATTTAGTGACGTCAGGAGCCCGTTTCCGGTTCCTACTTTATGTTTACTGCCGCCAGGATTTTTATTAATATATGTCGGTAGTTGACCGACTTAGTTTGTGTTATGACTTGGTTTAGTTATGAATCTTATAACTTTTTGTAGTTATCTTTTATGCAATACTCGTAGAACGTAGGAAAACTTCTTTGCACAAAAAACATCAGCAAATTTAATGAATTTAGTTTCATTCATAACTAGTAGGTAAGGGCGTTTAGTTTTTTTTTTCATAGAATCTTTAACAATAACATATGTACGGTATGTATCTATAATATATCTATGATTTGTTGATTCCTTAATTGAAACATTTGCACGCCCTCTGGAATCTGATAGCGCACTCTTTTATCTATTTGTACTGTCATAATTGTTATCTTGTTAAACTAATGAGTAAATGACATGACTTATGTACACACAAAATTATGTTCAGCACATCGAAAAGAAATCCTACTGAAATCTTTTCACAGTCACCTTTTCCTCCATCTTATATGGAATATCTTGCCGATTGCCAAGACTCTAACATTTGGAAGCGGTCGTCGCTTTCATTAGTAAGAGCGAGTAATTAGATCATGATTACAGACGTAGGTTGAAATTCCGATCGGTATTAAATGCAACGTGGAGCTAGCAAGTTAACGGCCGAACCCAATAACGTATCAATCTCCAATTTCGGTGTACTGGAGATAGAAAAACCTATGAATCTCTGTTTTTACGTCCCATTAAAGCCACAGTATGCGACTTTATAATGTTTCGTCAGCTATTTGTTTGACAGTGACAGATACAATTCTACTGTCTATCATCTGTAGCTATCTGTCTTAGGTGATTGGGTTTGGCCGTAAGTAGGTAGGTACATAAAACAGTTCTGTCACAAACTGACGTTCAAAAACACAGCCTGCATTGAAGATAAATATAAATATTTGTAAACACAATATGTATAGCGCTACTACGTTATTTGACGCGGGGCCAAATTGCAAATAACGCCGCCATCTTGTTTTTTTATAAAATAATTTACCTTTTCATTCAATTTTCAACATTTTGCCAATGTTTACTGTCAACGATAGTCGAGCTCCAAAATATATTTTTTACCAGTGTACAATCCGTTCACAGCTGTCAGCTACTGTCGGAAGTTTAATAATAAACTTCCGACAGTAGCTGACAGCGGCAAACTAACAGCAACCTTATTGAGAAGAAAACAAAAATCACAATGATTTTGACAGACTTGTCAGTGGCAGCAATCTAACAGCGACCTTATGGGAATGAGAATAAAGATCGCTGGGATTTGGACAGTGATTCAAAATCAGAGATAAAATAACTGTGAACGGACTTTATAATAATATTACATATTATTTATGAATTAAATTCTATCAGCTCCTGACAGTTTCCCTCCTGACTGTCAAGGCTGACAGAATTTGACTGACCTATCAACTAGAGAACAGCAACCAGTGCCTAATTTGAACAACGAAGGCCAATTTCCGTTATGTTCAAACGCAGTTGCAATCTCATAGCAGAGACAATAAATTTCAATAATGTATGTAAATGACAGGTATTTTTGACAGATTGACACTGAGATTAGAATACGAACGTTCTAATAGAGACTAGAGTTCCTCACTGTTTTATGGGATACAATATTGATCGGTCATTCTGCAATTATTACGTTTTATAATTTAGGGTTATGTCCTTCAGTATACATAATAATGTGTATCTTTGACCGTCGTTACGGGTACTCAAAAGCCCAATAGTCTCCCAACCAGTCTTACCAAGGGATATCTTGTCACCCAGTAACTGGGTTATGGAGGTCAGGAAGGCAGTCGCTACTTGTAATATACTGGTATTCAGCTGCATTCGGTAAGACTGGAAACGACCCCGATATAGTTGGGCAGTGGCTAGGCAGACTGATTGACATGCTCTAGTTTACCCACAATAGCAGATACTTTATAAAACCACAAACCACATTATAGCTATTACTTCATCACCGAACTACATCAAAGTATGTATCGGAAATGGACTGAATGGGTCATGTTCTTTCTAACTTTATTTTGACTACGCGTACTTGTAGATAACTTAAGTACCGACGAGTAGTTACGCCTAATTCAGACCAGTATATTTGGAATTGTAAACTTTTAGATAAGTCAATATTACGTTCAATGAGTACGGAATGGGTTCATTATGGCTATACGCATAATTTGACAATGTTTTTAGATCATCGAAGTATCATGTGTCATACGTATTATTTTACCGAACTATATTTCGCCGATTTACAAAATAAGTTTTTGCTATTGGCCGAAGCCTCTTTTGAACTTTCTTCATTTGCCAAATGATTTATTTGCCATATTTTCACCACCCCGAAACAACATTTTACGGAATATTATTTGGTCACAAATATATAGCCGGTTACTTGGTAACATTTTAAATAATAAAATAAAATGGTGTCATATAAAGTCAATATGTTGTTCCAGAAACGAATCGCTCCAAAACCGACTTCACGCAGTCTTGTCTGCCCTACCCCTAGAGTGAAATTTAGGCCCGCGTAGGCCATGCGAGTGGTGCGGCCCGGGAGCTGAAGAGTAGTTGGTGGTGAGCGTTAAAACCATCTGCGACGATAAGATCGCGTGGGGCCGCCCAAACCCCGCAGCGCCGGAGCCGTGACTGAAACAATGTTTGCTGCACGTTGCATGATGCATGCTTGCTTACACGCTGCATGCTTGCTTGCTTGCTGCATGCTCGCTTGTATGCCTGCTTGCATGCTGCATGCAAGCAGCAAGCATCCTTGTTTGCGTGTTTATTACTGGGACCACTTAAAACCACTTTCGTTCATAATCAACTCTTTTACTAAGTGCCATTACATATAAATAATTAATTAAACAAAATAGTAGTAACAAATAAGTAATAGCAAAAAAACATGATGTAATTTGTGCACAAACTTTCTAGGCATTTGGTGAAATGAAAATAAGGTTATTAAAACAGTGGTTTATTGAATGTTCGGAAACTTATCATCGAGAAAATGTTATTTCGACTGAGTGTAACTACGGTAAAAAGTTTTTCGACCAAATGAAATGTCGGAGTAACGAAAAAAATCGAATTGATAACTGGTCATCTGATAGTGGCAGACGTGACTTCGATGAAGTAAACAAAAACGAAACGATAACAGTTGAAAAGTTTTAGGTGAAATGAAATTCGGTAAATTTTTCGTGGCTACAGTTTTTTGATCAATGTCACATTAATGCAGACAGTTTCTATTTAGGTTACATACAAAGAGTCACTTTGTATGTTACCTAAATAGCAACTGTCTGCATTGGATAGATCTACAAACCAGCCCCCATAAGTTTTGCAATATACTTTTATCTTTTATCCTAGTGTGAGGTCTAGAATTTCAATCCCCTTGAATGCAGGTAATCTTAGCGAAATTGATTGCCCTTTGATTGATTGGTTTGACCTGCATTTCAGTAAAATGCTGTGGGTGGATTCCACAACCGCGCTCGGATGACGTCATATAACAGAAAAACTGTGAAAATAATGGACCCTATCCGGCGCGTAGAGCGCTAACGATGCGGATAGGTGCGCGGGACCATCCGAAGTGCGATGACTGCGGCGCATACTGCTACTGCGGCACGTCTAGGTGCGTATCCACCTTTATTCTTTTTATTTTATATTTAAAATAATGTTTTTGAATTGCCAAAGTAAAACCATTGCAAGTAGCAAAGGCAGTATTGAAAATACTCGTTGTATAAAGAAAAGTGCACGATTTCAAAACCACTAAATCAGCATGCGTAAACACATTACTACTGTCAGTAAAACTTTTAGATCATCATGATTCAAATATGTAGTACAGTTTAATAACCCGTGTTCTACTGTAGTGTTTTGTCTATTTTAAATTACAAATTATCGTAAATAAAACGCAATAACAACGTTAGTTTGCGTTCAGGGTTGTCGAAAGGATTTTCAACTTGACTTTTTTTTATTTATGTTTTTGTAAAATAATTTGCAATATTTACTTCTTAGTGGAGTACCCATCGTGTTGACAATATTGTTAATGGTGAGAAACAATATTGTCAACACGATGGGTATCGTTTTTGGTTGATGAAAGCTAAATTTTGAGGCTGAAAACAAAATTTGGCATAATTTATTTTAGAGTTGTTTCAGATGTTCATTTATTCAACCAAATCAAATCATTTATTCATTTGCAAACATGGGTATAGTACATAGGTGTTTTGTTATAATATAGTTCTCCACATTTTACCGTCACATGGACATGCAAAAGTTTAATTCCAAAAAAATAAAACAAAAGATTTTCACCATGGCGCATGAAAGTAACAAGATATATTATCAGTTTTGCGAAATCCCTTGAAGCTTTAAATAAACCAAAGGGAAAGCGCAAAATTTCAAATATGTAATACTTTCCACACAGATACGAATACATTTAAAGTAACTCTTACATTCGGACGAAAAGGACGTTCGACTACAGATGCGGGTGTTGCTCTGCTGAAACACATATTTAATGCTTGGGAGAAATCGCAAAATGCTATTGGAGTTTTCTGTGATCTCTCTAAAGCCTTTTATTGCGTACGCCATGACACGCTTTTGCGTAAACTACGTCATTACGGTGTCCAAAACGAAGCTCTCTATGTAATAAATTCTTATTAACATAATAGGTTCCAATGTGTTGATGTCGATGGTGTGAAATCTTCCGAGCTACCAGTTCAGTTAGGTGTACCTCAAGGCTCAATACTGGGTCCATTCTTGTTCTTAGTATATATGAATGACTTACCATTCTATTTAAATGATATCTGTGACGTTGTACTGTTTGCAGATGATACCTCTCTTATTTTCAAAGTAGACAGGAATAGACAAGATTTTGACAACGTAAACAGTGCACTCTCAATGGTTACGGATTGGTTTACGTTAAATAACCTAGTTCTCAATGCCTAGAAAACGAAATGTGTGAAATTCGTCTTACCGAATGTTAGAAACCTAGGATTCAACATCGTCTTAGATAAAGAGCTGCTTGAAACTGTAGACTCGGCGGTTTTTCTGAGCATAACAGTAGATGCCAAACTTCAGTGGGGCCTACACATATCAAGCCTAGCAGGGAGGCTCAGTTCAGCCGCCTACGCCGTCAGGAAAGTAAGACAATACACTGACGTTGATACAGCTCGGTTAGTCTATTTTAGTTATTTCCACAGCGCACAGCACAGCCGCTGATATTCAAAATATATTCGTCCTTCAAAAACGAGCTGTCTGAGCAATTTATCAGCTAGGAGCCAGAGTTTCTCTTAGAGATTTTTTTCAAGATATTGGTATTCTCACGGTGGCATCTCAATTCATCTTCGCCAACATCTTATATATTAGGCAAAATATACACTTATACACTAAAAACAGTGATTTTCACAATGTTAACACTAGAAATAAGAACAAACTACGAGCTCCCTTTCACCGGCTTCATAAGGTCCATAACTCATTTGTTGGGCTTGGTATAACCTTTTATAACAAGTTGCCCTCTTCTTTGCTAGATTTGCCTTTTAATGCGTTTAAGGCTCAAGTAAAATCCAACCTTTGTTCAAAAGCATATTATTCCATTAACGACTACTTAAACGATAAGAACTGTTGGTCGCTGTGATTAACTCAAGAAAATGTTCGTGTTCTTTCTCCAGAATCAGCTTACCTACTGACAGGGTATATGAGTTCATATATTTGTTTTTTTATTATTTTATTTGACGGTATAAGTCAATTATTTTGTTATCTTCATTTATTATTGACATGATCTACTCATTACAATGTTTTTTTAATGAGCTGTATTGCAATATGTGGTTAGCTAGCGACCTCGACAATTGATAATATTATTCTTGCCTGAGCAACCGGCAGCAAGTTCGTCATGCTCCCTTAGAGGTCACTGCTTGCGGTAGTGTCGGGGGTCTGGTTTCCTCCTTCCCTCAAATATGGCGAGGGGGTTAATGGCTGACCTTTGCGTTATGCTCGTGAACGGGTGCTGCTTGTGGTGACTGGTCGTCTTGCTGTCTATGGTTTTATTATTGTTACAGTAATTGTTATGTTAATTTATTTTACTTTGATGGTCCTAGTTTATCATTTATTTATTTTATTTGTTTGTATAATAAATCCAGTATTGCATATGTAAGCTACCATGCCCTTTAGGCCTGGAGGCTTTTATTTATGTTTTAAGTTTTATTTACATTAATTTTTTGTATATTTTTTTTGTATTGGCGTGGCTAGCTGACGTATGGCAATTAAGTTAATGTTTTGGTAATTTGCTTACAATTGTTTAGAATCCAGTTCTTCTAACAGAACAGACAGCTGTGCTGCTGGGGATTTTGTTGCGCCGCTTCTTCTCCCCAGCTAAAGCACTAGGAAGTGGTGACGGGTGGGCGTTTTGGGTGACTGTCTTATGTAATTTTGACGTTCGAAAAGTGCTGATTCTCAGCCTAATTTGAATAAATGACTTTTGATTTTGATTTTGAATGTCAGCATTTCTTGGTCTAACAAACTTATCTTGCATCCCATCTTTCATCACTCATTTTTTCCTGATTAAAATCGCCTCTGGCTTTGTTATAAGGCTGAATGCAGTAAATCCTTGGGCTATGATAAATTTAGTGATGTCAGGAGCCAATTTCCAGATCCTAATTTATTTTTACTGCCGCCAGGATTTTTTGTAATATATTTCGGTAGTTCACCAACCAAGTAAGGCATTACACAAACTAAGTCTTAGTTTGTGTAATGACTTGATTTATTTACGAAGCTTATAACTTTTTTAGTTATCTTATAAGCATTATAACATAGGAAGACAACTTGTTTGCAAAAAAAACATCATCACATTTAATAAAAATAGTTTAATTCATAACTAGTAGGTATGGCATTAAAAAAAAATACAAATAATCTTCAACTAATATCTGTATAGTAAGTATCTATAATATATCTATGATTACTTAATTACAAACATTTGTTAGCCCTCTGGCATAAGATAGCGCACTCTTTAATATGTTTATACTATTATGATTGTTGTCCTGTGAAACTAATGATTAAATGACATGACTGATCTATTGTCGTTGGTCCATCTTTGACCGTCGTTACGGGTAACCAAAAGCCCAAAAGTCCAACAACCAGTCTTACCAAGGGGTATCATGTCACCCAGTAACTGGGCGTGGAGGTCAGATAGGCAGTCGCTCCATGTAAAATACTATCAAGGATTCAGCTGCATTTGGTAAGACTGGAAACTGACCCGACTTAGTTGGGCAATGGCTGGGAAGATTGATTGACATGCTCTAGTCTACCCACAACAGCAGATAGTTTACAAAACCACAAACCGCTTTTGTTCATAACCAACTGTTTTATTAAGTGCCATTATATTTATATAATTAATTAAACAAAAATTAAACAAAAAAAGTAACAGAAAAAGTTTGAGATGAAATATTGTACACTAACTTTCTAGGCGTTTGGTGAAATGAAAATAGTGTAATTTAAACAGAGGGATAATTAATGTTCGAAAACATAAACTCTCCGAACAAATGTTGTTTCGGTTAAGTGTGACTGCGGTAAAAAGTTTTTCGACCAAATGAAACGTCGGAGTAAAGAAAGAAATCGAATTGATAATAGGTCATCTGATACAGTGGCAGACGTGACATCGATAAAGGAAACAAAAACGAAACGATAACAGTTGATAAGTTTTAGGTGAAATGAAATTCGGTAAATTTTTTGAACTGATGATAGATAACCGTATGGAATATGCTGAATCAATTTGAATATTGGAAATTAAGTAGTTTCCAAATTCGAATCGTGTAATACGTGCACAATTATTATTTTAATTTAGCAGGCTAAATATGAATTTGGCGGCGCAGCAAGTGGTGCCGTTTAGTTTTGTCACAATGTTACTGGAATTGCCTAAAAGGTTGGATAAAAGTGACATTTGCTTGAGTCACTATAGCAGAGCGTCGCATCGATGTTGCGTGAAATTTAACAATGATAACATACAAGAGGATGTTGCTGACCTACATAGATTTGAACCTGTCAATATGATATTTATTCTAGTATTCAGGTCTTATCACTAAGGGTAAGTCTCCTCCGTCAAGATAGATACTCAAATTGATTAGAAGATTATGTCCATATTCTGGGGTCATATTTCGGCTGATATGTATCATGATGACGATATTCGGCGAAATTTTACTGATCACTAAATTAATTCTTTGGTATATTTTTAAAAATAACTTCTTAATCTAAAACCCCTCACTGCCAACCCTACATTGAGTCTAACAGATGGTTATTCGGGCCACAAAGCTGCGCTATACTGGATGCAAGGGTACAATAGACCGAGATCGCTCGCGAGATAATGTTTTTCATAACGTGTCCCGGCTTAATGGAGGATTCGGTGTAAGCTATGAGTTTTTGTTTAGCTATGCGATTTGTGGGAGATATACGACGCTATGTTACTACAATGTGTGAGGGCGTAAACTTAATTGGAAGCACATTGAACTTCACTCCAGTAATCCCTTGTTCGGCGCAGCCTGTGTCATGCCGTCAGCCGTCAACCGTCATCTGCGATATTAACTAACTGAATACGCGATCTTCGTCCCCACGACATGAGCTAATATTCTTATATAGCTTATATCGAAAGTTCCGATATGAGCTTATTGTTTATTCTACATTATAATGTTTCGACTCGAAACATAAGAATTAAATTTCACTTTTCCCAGTCGTCTTCATCGTCATAAATGCAAGTGTCGCCCATGCATGTCAACTGACACGTTAAGACTTATTATGACTAGTTGTCAAAAACACTGTGTACAGTGAAAGCCATCTAAAAGTTACGAATGCATACGTCCACAACTCCAATTACACAGTCAGTCATCAAGCTTTGAGACAAGAATTATATTCAATTTGAGCATCCTGTTACCAAAACAATCCATAACATGAATGACGGATGAGTAGTTTTATTTTTTTTGTAAATGTCTCGAAGTGGCGCAGTAAAAAGCACAGCTAAGAAGGACTTGGGAGAGGCAGTATGGTCTAAAACTAAAATGTAAGAACAGTCGAGAGTTGTCATGGGACACCCGGTTGGAACGAAGTTCCTTCATTCGCTTTTGCAGGCGTAACAAAAGTGTCGTGATGGTCAAAATGTTACACTTTTTTTTCGGTCCAGCTTACATTTGCCAAGTCTGCTGAGTATAACGTCTGCTAAGGAAATTCGTTCCAAAAATACATCGCCCCACATCACTATTACTGTGCCACAAACTCATATTTTCAGTGACTCTTATTTTATGCAATGAGTCAACACTTATCCGGCTCACAAAGGGAACTTTCAGCCGGATAACGGTTTTTAGTTTTGATTTCTAAACCTTCTTTTGTTGGATATTCAACCAGGACAAGTAGTGTTCCTAACAAATGTAAAGGTTCTCACAGAGTTGGGATAAAGGGTGTTTTTTGATGTTATGGGTTGTGAAATGTGGGTATTATTGAAGGGTAGGGATTTCGTTTTCGGGACTGTTATTGAGGAGTTTCATAAATGTGTATAATACGGCGGAAATAGTTAACTTTTTTTCGTTGATTATTATGGTTCTACCAAGTGCAGTGATCAACATAAAATAATCAAAAAAATTAAGTTAATTTCTTAATTACAAAGTCGAGCTTATACTTATGGAACATTTGTCCTGCATATTTCGTATAATCACACATCTACAGATTAATTAAATTTAAAAGGTTCGGAGAAATACATTTTATAATAAAAAAAATAGAAAAAAAAATCTCCATTTAGGCCGCTGTAACTAATTTCTGTTTTCATGTCCAGTGAGTATAATTACTATTTACAAAGCTTACTTAACCGTGATTGACATAAATAAAACTTGATCATAACTGTTTTTTACTGTTTCTATTGATAAAGAAGTTTCTATAATGAAAAAATACTTGAATAATTTTTGTTGTCACCCAAAATGTATTATCAAATTCGGTCAGGCAATCTCCATATCCAATTTAAACCCATTCATCGCCTCGGACTTTTTAATTATTCGCGTCGCGTTGGTTAAAGTTTTTCGGTGTAAAATAACTACTCGTTGTTACCATATCAATCAGAGGTTTCTTAATTAATAGGTACATACTGTAATGAGTCCTGAAAGGATAATAAAATAGTGCAGGATTTTTGGTACCCGACATTGCAAAAAGGTTGAATTCATTATCTGTGGTTTTTAATGACATAAGCTGGAATGGTGGAAAATGGTTGTTTGAGACAGATGACGTACACTCGTTAGAAGACGTTGTACCTGCAATTTTGTTTTTTTTCTAAATCTCGCTGTTAAGTTTTTGCTTAAATGTGATGTAGGGAATAGATTTCAAAACACTTTGTAATCGTTTGAAAATTTGTGTTGTTTTGTTTGTTGGGCAGTTATAGGGTGTAATTACAATGGTGGCCAGGATTTTAGCGGAGTTATTAATGTTGAAATGTCAAATAATAAAAAAAGCATTGCCGAGCGCCGATCCTGGAGACAAATTTCAGGATCAATCAAATCAAAATCTAGTGTTTCTTGGAGGCAGAAATTCGTATCATGATTGTGTTTATTTAAGTTGAACAATATTTTAGCGTTCAAAGAAAGAAATAAATAAAAATGTTTATTTAGAAGTATAAAGACGACTACGGTAGGCGTGATGTTACGTACAGACAATCAACTGCCGAGCCTTATCTCAACTATGGTGGGGTCAGGTTCCAGTCTAAGCGGAGACCGCTCAACACCAGTAATTTACATGTGGCTATCTGACCTTCACAACTTGCCGTAAATACTATCAAAGATCTATGAATGACAGCCGGGATCATCGGCTTAACGTGCTTTCCGAGGCACGAAAGGGTCTCGATGTCAAGCGTAACCTTACCTTCGTTCGACCCATGCGACGGTTAATTAGCTTCGAACATTCTATACCTTTATGACGATCGGCTCGTGGATGAGTGAAGGCTACGGTTGCCAACTTTTTATATCATACATTGTATTTTGGAAAACATTGCCTGTAAAAAAGTTGATGACGAAAAAAAAGGTAAACTGTTTTTTTTTTTAATGCATAGTTTATTTTTATTTTTATGATTCATAACTAATAAGTATAATATTCTGAATAGGCAAAATACCATTGATTCAGCTTGTCTGAGACTATTAATGACCCTAGTGCGCTTATTTCGCGATGGTGTTACTATTGAAATGAAAATATAGTATGTTCGCCTGCTGTATTTTTTATTTTTATTATATTTACGCCTCTCATATAGTACGATACTATATTATATAGTAGGATTGGCAGTCCTAGTGACGGCACCCATCAACGAACTGACCGCGGCAAGCGTAGCTTTACCTTTGATAAATCCGTGCGCCAGTTATTATTTAGCCGCGCTCCACAGCAACAGATGTAACAAAACTCAAACTCAAAGCATTTATTTCAAATAAACCAATTACAGGCACTTTTGAATTGTCAAGGGGTCGGTCAGTCAGAAATATGAAGCTAGTTGCCCATTCCAAAGCGAAATTAGATACCTATGGAGAAGAACGGGCAAGAAACTCCATGGACACTCTTTTAAATAATATGGATACAGAAAAATTTGTTACATCCGTCTTGTTGAAATTATACATGTGAGAACGATGTAGAAAGACCCGTCATAAAAACATAAAAAATCGGAAATAAAAATAAGCCGTGGCTGCCAAGAGATGACCAGTCCCCACTGACGGCGCCCATTCACGAACATAACGTATGGACCAGTATCCACTCAAAACTACTGAAACCTTAAACTCCTCGCCCTTGCGTTCTTTTGACTTATTAAAAGCAAATGTTTCATCTTGCCCGATTGAATTTAAACTAAAGCATATATGCCCCATAATAGTATTGAAAGCTTTCAAGCAAATCAAGATCAAACTAACAGAAGATCTATGGGGAATGTCTATCAAAGTTTGTAACTCCATTTTTGAGACTATAGCGCCGTACTTGGCTTTAATATTTAATTTGTGTGTGGATCAAAGAGTCTTTCCGGATCTAATGAATTACGGTAAGGCAATACCACTTTTCAAATCCAGGGACAGTAAAACACCAATAATTATAGACCCATATCCGTATTGCCAGTTTTCAGCAAGGTGTTTGAAAAGGTAATCATTTTTACACCAATAAAATCTTACACGGTCAAAAGTATGGTTTCACCAAGGGCCATTGTACGACTGACGCCGGTGTCACCTTATTAAAACACATATTTACGGTGTCGGAAGAGGCCCAAGACACCATACAAATCTTTTGTGACCTCTCCAAGGCATTTGATTGCATCGACCACGAAACCTTACTCTTATAAATTGAGCGTTACAGACTTGGAAAACTTGCTAGTTAAATCTTATTTGAATGACAGACTCTCTAAAAGTAAAAATGGGTGTGTGGCCAATCAAAGGTTAAGCTATGCTTGCCGCGGTCGGGTAGTGAATGGGAGACTATCCATTACATATGAGGAGCGCTCCATGCCTCGGAAAGCATGTTAAACCATTGGTCCCGGCTGTAGTTCGTAGATTTTTGACAATCTGTATGAGTAGCCAGAAGCTCCATGTAATATGTTGGTAATCAACTGCATTTAGTTAGACTGCATGCCGGAGCCCAACATACGAGTACCTTGTTGGGAAAAAAGCTGACCAGATTGATACTTTAATGGTATGACTTATTTTTATCTCCTCTCAAGTCAGCGCGAGATATCGTCTAAGATATGCTATTGATAAGATTTATTTCAAGTAGAATATAATAGAATACTCTTTATTACCTACTTACCATCTTTTCTTAAATAACCCACCTTGTCATATTATGTATTAACCTCAAAACACAACGGCCACCTTTATTCATGGAAAGCAAAACACCGGGAAAAAACTCACCTAAAAAAGTTCTGTCAATGTTTTCTTGTCAAGTATAACTAAATCACAAAGCCTGTCACCCCTTCTGTTCGCGTACGATAGTTTTACTCTAGTTCCGAACTATAATCTAATTCAGGACACGTCCTTTACTCTTAATTACCAAATTCTATAGACATGACTCCGGAAACTTCGGGCCGTGATTTATGTGTGTAGTAAAAATGGTATCACTGTTTAGTTTTGATGGGGTGATGGTTATTAGTTTGGATGGTATCTTGTTTTGGTGTGAGTTTTATTAGGTAAGCGTCGTTATTTCTATAAATAAATAAACTCACGCCTTTTGTTTAAGTGGGTTTGTTGAAACAACAGAACGCCACATGTTACAAAAAAACCTGAATTTCTTGAACAATATTATCTTAATAGCTTCCGAAGCAAAAAGGTTGTTATAACTTTAAGGTGTGTATCTGTATGCCCGTCTGCAGCATCGTAGCTCCCAAACTGAACCAATTTTTTTTTTTTTTGTGTTGCTTGACTGGTGACTTGATTTATTATTTGTATGTTTGTCTCTAAAAATCTCTAAAAATAATGCGTTATCAGCCTATTATGTTCCCACTGCTGGGACACAGGCCTCCTCTCTTTGAGAGGGAGTGGGCTGTAATCCACCACGCGGGCCCAGTGTGGGTTGGTAGATGTCACATGTCTTCAAATTTTTGGTTCTAAGACTTTGCCGGTTTCCTCACGATGTTTTCCTTCACCTTTTTGAGAGCAGTGGTGGTGAAATACTTTACACAAAACTGTTAACTAAAAATACTAATCCAATTACAAAAAAAATCGCTGATAGCAAGCTACTCTTTGAAATAATAAATAAAAAAACAGCCTGTATGCCCAGCATATTGTTCACTGCAGGGCAAAGGCCTCTCCTCATACAGAGAAGACGCGAGCACTGATCACCACGCTTGCTCCAGACGGGTTGAGGTGACATAATCCTACATAACATAACATCACGCCTTGTTTCCCCGTAGGGTTGGGCAAAGGTGTAGTACACCCACATTTCGCCAGTTTGTTTCTTCGATGACAGTATAGGATGATTATGATTATACCTCTGCCCCTGCTGCCTCTGCCTCTGCTCTGCTGCGTCGTTGGTCTAGTGGGCTGAGCATGAGGTCCTGGGTTCGAGTACCTGGTCGGGCAACCTGTTATTGGGTTTTTCTATCTGGAATTTCTCAGTTGCAGCCCGAAGTCTGGATTTGTGCCCGGTAGATGGCAATAGGATCGCCCCCTATTTATTACATGGGACTTAAACATAACTGGCGAAATGTGGGAGTACTATAGGTACACCTCTGCCCAACCCATCGGGGAAACAAGGCGTGATGTTATGTTTATGTTATAATTTTATGTTATTTGCAACTATTTTATAGTAAAGTATTAATTTAACAGTTTCTGTTCTCCGTCTATTATGTACCTACATAACTCATAAAGTTTGAACAACTTTAATATTAACAAATACTTACAAGCACTTTCAAAACCAATGGGTTAGGAGTTGGCGCTACATGTCTTTTTCCATTCTTCTCTATATGTCGTCATCTCGGTCGTCAGCCCCTTTCAAGCCATAGCACACAGTCATCCAGCCACCGACCGACTACCGAAGTGACGACTCATACGGAATATATTGTCGTTATTTCAAGTAATTAAATATAGAAAACAATTGTACCATGCAACAAATGCAGAACGCCGCACAATGCAGGGTTCGGTAGATCAACCCGCCCTGCCTAACACCGAACTGTATTCCTGACTAAGCGCGTTAACCCATCTGACAGCATTCTTTTGATTACTGTACCAATATTTTAGAAAAGATACAAGCTTTCTTGGCACAGTAGTCTCTTCAAGCAATTTATCCAACAGGATGTCATATGACACCACCATAAAACACGCATATATTGGTGTTTTCCGGTCGGTACAGTACCTTACTGTTTGTTTCATACACATAATTTCCATTTCCGTTGACAGGTTAGGTCTGAAGCCAAACTGGAAGTCAGGTATCTGAAGGTTACATGTGAGTTAATGTGAGTTGGTTCACCTGTTTAATTTGTGTCGAAGAAGGTCAAAATAGTGCTCGAATTTTAGAAGTATGTTTTTAGAAACATGTATTAAGTGATGTATGTATGGTGCTAGCGAGCCTCAGTAGCTTTTGTAAATCATCATTCTCCTGTCCCGATCCCAATTTACAAGGAGTCGGCACTACATGTCCTTTTTCCATACTAGTCTATTAGTCATCCTCTCGGTCGTCAGCCCCTTTCAAGCCATAGCATCACATTGCACACAGTCATCTAGCCACCGACCGATTCCAGAATATTAGTGCTCATTTCGGTAGTCGGTTTCATTTTCAAGTAAATAAATATAGAAGACACTAGTACCGAGCAACACATACGAACTCAGCACACCAAATAAAAAAGTAAAACCGGCCAACTATGTATCGGACCACACAAAATGAATGGTTCCGTTGTTGGAAGCACGTATTGTCGGCGTAACTAATATGTAATATGTGTATGTATATCCATGCCAAATTACAGCTTTCTAGTACTCAGAGTCTCTGAGCTATGCTGCTGGCAGACGAACGGACTGACGGACGGACACGGCGAAACCATAAGGGTGTACGGAACCCTTAAAAAGAACACATCCTACCACCTTACTTTAAACGAATGCACAATAAATAATATTTCCGTGTGTTTCTTCTACTGTGAATAAAGTGAAATAAATTGCAACACGGCGAACACTTGAGTTGCAAATTGTGTCTCTACTTTGTAAGGTCTCGCATATTCTCGGTTTACAAATAGTTTGGTACAGGTGTCAGTCTCATTATTTGTAGGAATGTGTAAATAAAAAGGATTGTTTTGTAAATACTACATTACTGATTTACTGAAAGTGAGCTTGTTAAATACGTGTACGCTTTCACGCTAAAACGGCTCAACGAATTTGTACATGAGTAGACCATGACCCGGGTTAGAACAAAGGCTTCTTGTCATACTGAAAGGCAGACGAGCTCGCGGGCCACAGCTAGTAAATTTTATAAATGTGAAAGTTAATATGTTCATTATGTAATCACGCCAAAACGTCTCAACAATTTTTTATGAAATTTTGTATACGGATAGACCCAGGTTAGGTTAAAAGGTATACCATCCTTTTATTTGGAGTTTCTTGCCCCTTCTTCTCCATACGAAACTACCTTTCGGAACGGGCGCCTAGAATCAATTCTGTCCGCTTTGTCTTTTTTTTGTGAGAATGGAGAGTGTGAGAACGAAGCCGCGGGCAAAAGCTTTTTAAAATAATATAGTACTCTCAATTATTGGTCATATTTTACTTCTTTATAAAAATATACTGTTCACCCATTAATCATTATCAGAGAATGGTTCATTAATTTTAATTGGCACATACCATATTTCATTCGCCCTGATATATTAACTCTCACCCATTACCACACATAGGAATTCATTACGCTACATCCAATTTTGAAGAAGATTTTTTATCATCAAAGGGGAGTTAATCGTTTGAAAAATATTTTTGAATCACCTTTCCACTCGGTATAAAAGTGACTCAGGAAAAGCGGTGACAATTTTCCGAGAAACTCATTGAGTTTGGTGTCGTTGCTATCTATCGGCATGCAATAAACTTGTCAGAGACAGTCTGTTTTTGGAACTTTCGCATTTTAGTTTCACACTGAGCCTTCAACCAGATTAGTAAATCACTGAACAGGAGAGGCGTTGCATTGAGTAGACTTGGTTTTAGGAAACACGAACGTGTCAGTGTTATGAGCCAAACGACCAATCTTTTGTGAATCGAATAACTTATCTTTTGTGTTTTCAGTCCTATAAGGATTGTTGAACTAACTTTCAATCAATTATTGTTGGTTTTAATTTATATGGTAATTTGGGTGTGGAACACATGACGTCGCTGGATTGATAGATACATAGGGAGATAGTATTCTAGTTTGTATTGTAAGAGCCGTCGCACACTAGGCGACTAGTAGCTGACCCAAGCTGTGACCGAAGACATTGGAACTCATTTTGTATTTCTATAACCTTAACGCCTGGCGAGCCCCAAGCTAAATCAGTGGCTTAGTTATAGCTTGCATTCAAACACAACTTCTACCTGTTGTTCCTTAGAGGACGTGTTTGGATAAGTTGCAAGACAAGTGGTATTAGTCGTTCAGTTTGGCTTCTAATGTTGTTTACGTATCACATGTTGGTACCACGTTTTTATTAAGTCCTTTCCCAACAGTCTCTCAAATGAACTAATTAAATACAATTTACCATTCAAAGTTCCCCTATACATTAAACATGTCATCTGTAAATGCTTGTCAATTATTAATTACTATTTAGAAGCAGTTAGATATAGTTATATAGAGGAGGGATACAATATACAATGTTATCGATAATAGAGTGGGGATATGCGGAGTTACCAAAAATAGTTCATACGATATCGTCAGTGGAGCGCAATGAGGATTGTTCGACTAATCAATATTAGTTAGATTCGATGCTGAATATCAATGGAATCCTATTTGTAGACCGTACCATTGTCACGTATTAATATAACAGGGGATTTCCGAGATGTGTCTTTCGTTTATTTATGTTGGGACGAGAAAAATGTG
The DNA here is from genome assembly GCA_963555695.1 of Dasypolia templi. NCBI lineage: Eukaryota > Metazoa > Arthropoda > Insecta > Lepidoptera > Noctuidae > Dasypolia > Dasypolia templi. The sequence continues at coordinate 21,996,893 of OY743152.1, forward strand.
TGTTTGTTTTGTTGTTATTAAAATGTACATTGGGTAACGGTATAATAATGGCTAATAATATGATGTTCCATTTTGTCCTTCTTGTCAATCTTTTGGTTACTTTTTCATGTGATGTTGCATTTCATCATTCGAATAATTACTTGACACAGCTAGGTAGCTCGGTAAACAGCTTACGACAAATAGTCAATAAACATTTCAAAAGCACAAAAACAAAGTAATTTTTGGTGTGTGTGCATGTGTCAGTTGTCTACAAACGCCGTAGATACGAATACTTACTTGAGCAAAACAACCAATCAATAATTCTGCCAACTTTGTTAAGGTCGGCTTTCAGACTAATCGGATGAAGCTGAATTCAAGTATTTTACACTAGAGCGACTGCGTATTTAACCTCTACAACCCAGTAACTGGGGAACCCGATACCCCTTGGTAAAACTGTTTGTCAGACTTTTGGGCTTCTGGCTAGCTGTAGCGACTGTCAAAATCAACGAACGAACGGCCGGGACACGGAGGGGTCTTGATATGTAATGGATGGTTACGAAACCACGAACCAACCGCGGCTAGTGTAGCTGTACCTTCTATCGACCCGTGTATGTGTTATTATTTAGCCAGGAGCCGCAATACTAGTGTCAAATCATTATTAGAAAATAGAATCTGCATTTCAACCAACAAAGTAAAATCAATTTCATATAAATGAAAACGTAACGAGTACTGAGAGAACTGATAGATGTTTCAATTAAATAGAATTGCGTACAGTGACGTTATGAGCTGACTTTGCAATCGAAAATCCAATATAACTCCGTCGCGTGCAAATTATTTCAATTTAATTGAATTCTCACTAACATATATAGACTGCTACATTCAGTAAGTTTTTAGTGACTCTTAAGTTTATTATTGGAATTGCGATAGATATTATGTAGATTTTAGAATTTATTAAAATACCTAAAAATTATAGGTGTTGATATTCAACGTTAACTGCCCGCGTGGGCCCTTACGGGCCCAGTAACTGAGGGAATATGTCGTTCCCCGGGATTTTGGCCTTCAGCGGTATACAAACAGGTATACCTACATCCTGGCCCATGGACCAAAAAGTGACGTCATAAAAAATTGTTTCCTCATGACAAGGGGTATCCGAAAATACCCCCTGTATGTTACGCGATTCTTGATTGTTTACGAGTTTTTTTTCTTGAAAAATTGATTGGTACCGCTTAAAAAAAAATCATCTTTATTTGGACACTTCTACATTCTTTATTTTTTGCAGGTTTCATATTTATAGAATATTATTTCGGACACAAAATAATCATCTTCCTGTTATTATAATGTATGGCGTACCTCAAGGTAGTATTTTGGGGTCATTGCTTTTGCTTCTATACATAATTGATTTGCCAACAGTGACGAAGAATAAGTGCGTGTTGTTTGCAGACGACATCGCATTGATGATAAATAAATATAATAAAGATAAACAATAAGGGTATCAAATAAATGCTGCCGTAGAAGCTATGGCATGGCTTGAACAAAATAATTTGTGACTGAATGTTTCCAAAACAAAATGTATCAACTTTTCTAATTATAAAATGACAAATGAAGCAATTAAAATTATTGGAGGTGATAATGAAATTGAAGAAATTGACCATACGAAATTTTTTGGCATAGCAATGAATGCAAATTGTAATTGGAAAAAACATATTGGAAATATAAGTAATAGGCTAAACAGCTTTGCATTTGCACTCAGGAAAACTGTTGGACGTAATGCCGCTCTATTGGCTTATCATGGATATGTCTCATTTGTGCTAAGATACGGCTCAATCATATGGGGTAATTCCACTGACAACAATAAGGCATTTATTGTGCAAAAAAAGTGTTATAATGGTTACGAAATAATCAATTTGTAATTTGAATTTTTTCATATTAAGTAATTTATGAATTCTAGGACAAACGGAAAAGTTGCAAGACATGAAAATTAACCTTTCTCGGCCCCGGAAACGGCTAACGTCATGTGACAAAACGGTCGCAAAATTTCGCGATATCGCGGAAATTCGCCGTTTACGCGGTTTTGATAAAAAAAAAACTTTTTCATAAATTTTTGGTAGATTCCACCCACTATAAGTAAATTATTTTGGGTTCTTGAATAAACATACCATATTACAAAATAAAAACACTATTCGTAATACGAGAGTTGAATATTGTAAATAAATGACGAAATAATACTTACAATTTTCAAAAACGGTTTGTTTACGTAACACATTTTTGCACACAAAAACTTTTTTTTATGATTTTTCGCTCAAATAACTATCCACAACAATGAAATAACTATTCACAAGTAAATATCAATCCACTCACAGTCAATTTAAACACAAAAACACTTAAATTCACTAAAAAACGAACATGTGCCATTGACAGACCACCCACGGCGACAAACTACGCGACTTTAACATTTTTTTAAAAAATATTCCGACAAAATTTATGGTTTCGAACGACTGATATGAATAGAGTAACTATCTGGCTCGACCCTGACACAAACCACAGACTAATATAACCTTTATTTATTTTACTGTTAGAGATAAAATCGAGCGAAACGGTTGGAACCCAAATGGGACCAGCGGGGCTTGAGAGAATTTTCGATTACCGAACCCAAATGGGACCAGCGGGCCTTGAGCGAATTTGACAATTTTATTTTAAGACATTTGGAATATAATTTCATTTGTTGACAAATAGACAATATGGTTTAGTTACGTTTTGGAATCTGCAGTCGGAAACCAACAAGGTGATCCTCTCGGGCCAGTCATTTCAGTTTTGGCTATCCATCCCATAATACAACAACTAAATTCAAAATCCAATGTGTGGTATTTAGATGATGGAACACTAGGGGGTGGCGTAGACACCGTTCTAAATGACCTTCAATTCTTAAAGCAACAGTTCTAATCCATCAGCCTCGAACTCAACAACTCAAAATGCGAAATTTACCTTTGTGACAATACCGACAGACAATCGACCATACAGAAATTCAATTCAATAGCCCCAGACCTCAAAACTGTGGAAAAAAGTTAACTACACCTCCTAGTGTCCCCAATTTTAGAAGACAGCTTTTCAAAATTGGTCGACGAAAAAATTAACGATATTTCGGAAAGAATTTCTAAAATTAATTTCCATTCGGCATTCACCCTTATCAGATATAGCTATTTCGGTCCAAATCTTATGTAGTTTCTCCGATCTTCCTATTTATGCAAGCAGTCACACCATTTAGAAAAAATCTATCACATTGTCACGTCACGTTATACATGTGAGAACGATGTAGAAAGGCGTGCACGTTAAAGGTGTCCGTAATGAAAAATATACAAAACAAAAATCGGAAATTTAAATAAGCCGTGGCAGCCAAGAGATGACCACCCATGTGCTTTGCAATTATGCATTTCCAACAGATTAAATTTATACAGTGCGAAGACAGTTTTTACAATCTTCAGAAGCTCTTCAGCGCGAATGTCAGCGATGTAATCCCCCAAGTTATAATATGCGTGGCTGCATAGTATGCGTTTGATACAAGTTTTAAACTTCGTTTCATTCAGTTGGAGTACGTGGGGAAGTATTTTATTGCAACATTTTCAGCGACAATCAATGTCAAAAGTGAATGAAAATGACAGGTATTTTTGACAAATTGAGACTGAGAGTGGTATGCGAACGTTCATAAAAATACGAGAGCTTCCTCTTGGTTTTTGCGATACAATATTGGTCGCTCATTCTGCAATTATAACGTTGCATAGTTAGGGTTATGTACTTCAGTGGAGATATGTGTATGTCAGTGTAAATTACATACTAATCGCCATGTGTCCGTAGCTCGTCAAGGGTGACTTGAGGATTATGTGGATAAAGTGGAGGATGGACAACAGCAGTCTGCTCAGTAACGTTTAACGTGAAAAATCTATATTTATTTTTGTATCTTTGTGGTGAATGAGCAGGTAATCTAGTGTTGCTTGGCAGCAGAAATTCGTATTATGATTGTGATTTTCTAAATCAGACACTATTTTGACGTCGACTCTAACATTTTAAACTAGTTAGACATACCTTGTCTTATGAGGAGCTCGTGGCTTAGTGATAACAGCCGCACGGTTTGATTAAAGGTTAAGCTACGCTGGTTGCATTTGATACGTGGATGGTTGACTATCGAGCACCCGACATATCGAGACCCCTCCGGGCCTCAAAAAGCACGTTATGCCTTTGGCCCCGGCTGTCATTCGGAGATCTTTGATCGTCGTTACGGGTACTCAAAAGCCCAAAGTCTCACAACCAGTCTAACCAAGGGGTATCATGTCAGGGATATCAAGTAACTGAGTTATGGAGGTCATAAATGCAGTCGCTCCATGTAAAATACTGGTATTCAGCTGCATTCGGTAAGACTGGAAGCTGACCCCGACATAGTTGGGCAATGGCTGGGCAGATTAATTGACATGCACTAGTCTACCCACAACAGCAGATACTTGATAAAACCACAAACCGCATTATAGGAATTACATATCACCGAATTACAACAAAGTATGTCCCGGAAATTGGTTCTGGTTCTATCTAACTTAATTATAACTACGCATACTTGTAACTAAAGTACGAGTACCTACAAGTAGTTACCCCAACTTCAGACCAGTAATTTTGTAGTTGTAAACTATTAGATAAGTCAACATAAACTTTAATGAGTATGGATACACGGAATCAATTCAATCAATATCGAAAATTGAGTAGTTTCCAAATTCCAATTGTGTGTACGTGCACAGTCAATATTTTAATTAAATAGGCTAAACATGAATTTGACGGCGCAGCAAGTGACGACATCTAGTTTTGTCTCGAAGTTACTAGCGTTGCCTAAGCGGTCGGATAAGAGTAACATTTGCTTGAGTCCCTCTAGCTGAGTGTCGCGTGGATGGTTGCGTGCAATTTCACAATTTTGAACAAGAGGATGCTGCAGACCTACATAGATTTGAACCTGTCAACAAAGTATTTATTCTAGAATTCAGGTCTTATCATTCAGGATAGTTCTCCGCCGTCAAGATAGATCCTCGAATTGATAATAAGATTATGTCGATATTCTGGGGTCATATTCCGGCTGATATGTATAATGATGACGATACCGAGCGAAAATCTACTGATCACTGAATTAAATCTATAATATACTTTAAAAAATAACTTCTTAACCTTAACACCCTCAGTGCTAACCCTACATTGAGTTTAACAGCTGGTATTCGGGCCAAAAAGCTGCACTATACTAGATGCAGGGGTACAATAGACCGAAAGCGCTTGCGAGATAATGTTTTTCATAACGTTCCCCAGCTTAATGGAGCATTCGGTGTAAGCTATGAGTGGTTATGAAGCTATGCGATTTGTGGGAGATATACGACGCTATGTTACTACAATGTGTGAGGGCGTCAACTGAATTGTAAAGTGATTTCAAGGTAAAAAAAATAATTGAAAAGTGAAATATGCCTGCACAACGAACTCCACTCCACTAATACTTTGTTCGGTGCACCCTGTGTCGCGCCGTCAGCCGTCACACTTTATATGCGATATCAACGAACTGAATAACCAGATCTTCGTCCCCACGACATGAGCTAATATTCTTATATAGCTTATCGAAAGTTTCGATATGAGCTTATTATTTATTCTACGATTGTCTCTAATGTTTCGATTCAAAATATAAGAATAAAATATCACTTTTCTCAGTCATCTTCTTCGTCATAAATACACGTGTTACGCCCCTGTCAACCGACACTTTAAGACTTATTATGACTTCTTGTCAAAAACATTCTCAACAGTAAAAGCCATCTGAAAGTTACGAATGCGGACGTCCACAACTCCAATTATACTGTCATCAAGCTACTCGTATGAGACACGGAAAATCAGCGCAGAGGATCGACTTGAGAAGGGCAGTATGGTCTAAAGTAAAATTGTTAAAGTAGTCGAGATGTGTCGTGTGAACGAAGTTCCTTTCGCTTTTGCAAACGTCACAAAAGTTTCGTGTTGGTCAAAATTTTACACTCTTTTCGATCTACATTGCCAATTCTATTGAGTAGATAAGGAGTGAGATAAGGAAATTCGTTCCAAAAATACATCGCCTTATATCACTTTTACTGTGCTACAAACCCAATGTATTCAGTGACTCTCATTTTATGCAATGAGTCAACACTTATCCGGCTCACAATGGGAACTTTCAGCCGGATAACGGCTTTTAGTTTTGATTTCTAAAACTTCTTTTGTTCGATATTAAACGAGGACAATGCTTGTTCCTAACAAATGTGATGGTTATCATAGAGTAAGGATAATGGGTGTTCTATAACAATAGGATTTGTGAAATGTGAGTATTTTTGATTTAAGGATAGGGATTATCGTTTTCCTTCTAGTGTTTGATGAATGTTATTGAGAAGAAGTTTCTTATATGTCAATAGATTACGTTGCATCATTTGGCGGCAATAGTATACCGTTTTTCATTGATTGTTATGGTTCTACCACACTTGGTAGAACCATAACAATCAATGAAAAACGGTAACGGCACTGCACTCAGTGATGACCATAAAATAATCAATTAATATCAATAAATAATCAAATTACGTTCATCACATACATTCAGATAAAATTGATCAGATTCACATCAATACATTAACACAATACAAATAATAGAAAGAAGAAATTCTAGTCTATTTGGGCCGATTTAACTGTATTTTTTATCTCCAGTGAGATATTATGTTCAGATTAATTTCGTATTTGACATAAATAGGTACCCACAAAACTTGCCCTCAACTTATTTTAAATGTCTCAATAGATAAACAAGAATCTGTTTGAAAAAATGCTTGTTTTTTTTTGTTTTGACCAAAATGTAATTAATTCCACCAAATTCAGTCAGAAAATCAATCCATATCCAATTTTAACCCATCGCCACGGCAGATTTTTTAATTATTCGCTTCGCGTCGGTAAAAGTTTTTCGGTGTACAAATAACCACTCGCTGTTACCATATCAATCAGAGGTTTCTTAATTAATGGGTGCATACGGTGGTGAATACTAAAAGTAAAATAAAAGATTTTGGGTACCTGGCAGTGCAAAATGAGTGAATTTTCTGAGGAAGTTTTTACTGACATTAGTTGGAATGGTATAAAATGGTTGTTTGAGTGAGATGGTGTACGCTCTTTAAGAGAAGTTGAGCCATTTTGATGTTTTTTTTTTAAATCTTGCTCAAATGTGATGTAGGGAATCGTTTTTCAGTACACTGTGTAATCGCTTGAAACATTGTTTTATTTTGTTTGTTGGGCAGCTACTGTTGTCAGGTGTACTTACAATGATGGGCAGGATTTTAACAGAGTTTAATTAGTAACCATATACCTTGATATCGCAATAACTTGCAATGTTTATCAGTAACACAAGCATTGCTGAGTCACCTTGGAGATAAATTCAAAATCAAGTGTTGCTTGACAGCAGAAATTCGTATTTTGATTGTGATTTTCTAAATCAGACATTATTTTGGCGTTGAAAGAAAGAAAGAAAGAAAGTACGTTTATTTAGACGTATATAGACGACGACGGTAGAAGAGGTGTTACAGACAGACAATCCTGCCGAGCCTTTTCCCAACAATGCTGGGGTCAGCTTTCAGTCTAACCGATTCCAGCTGAACACCAGTTTTTTACAAATTCCAATTCAAATTTATTTATTTCGTGAACACAGGGTACATACAGAAGGTGTTATAATACATTAGATCCGAGCTGTGTCCCACCAAAAGGCATACAAAATATCAAAGATCTATTATACAATATTCCAAATTATAAAATTATATAGTATGTCACATTAACAGATTGGATTTAGCATAACATGTCTTATAATAAAAAATTGTCATTTAAATATTCGTCAACAGAATAATACACCTTGTTATTTAACAATGCGAATAGATTTCTTTTAAATTCGTTTATATTATTACTTGAGATAACTTGTCCTGGTAACTTATTATATAGTTTTTGAGCCATTGCATAAAAGCTGTTGCTATGAAATTTTGTTTTTGTTGCTAACACCTGCAACTTTTTTGAGCGTCGTTTACTTTCTACAAATCTATACAAATTCAAATTGTGTTTTATAAAAATACAGGCTTCATAAATATAGAGTGACGGTAAAGTTAATATTTTAAGCTTATGAAAATGTGGCTTGCATGATTCCCTCTTTCTTATTCTACAAATCGCTCGGATACATTATTTCTGTGCTATAAGTACTTCTTGTATCTTAGGGGCATTTCCCCAGAATATGAGGCCATACCGCAGAGCCGAGGCGACATATATAAGCATGATAAGCTGCGAGTAAGGCGGTCTTATTCGCAATTTTATCCAGCATATAAAGAGCATATGAAAATTTACTAAGTTTTCCACAAACACTTTCAATTTGAGTCCTCCATGTCATGTCATTGTCAATATATAGTCCAAGAAATTTTGTAACACTAGCTTCAAGTATTTTATTCCTTCTGTAGTTTATTTGGAACTGTGATTGCTCCTTGTGTCTAATTTTAAAATTCATAACTTTAGTTTTGGTTAGATTTATTTTAAGGTTATTAATATTTAACCAGTCGATAATAGGAGTAAGACTATTGTTCACATGCTCTTCTATTTCTGTTAAGGTGCCAGTATCATAAATAACAGTGCTGTCGTCGGCAAATAGTGACATTTGATGTTCGACTACTTGGGGAAAGTCATTAATGTAGCAAATAAAAAGTAAGGGCCCTATCACAGAACCCTGCGGCACACCACATGACAGTATTCTAGAGCTAGAGGTGATAACTACATTTATTACATGGAGCAACTGCCTATCTGACCTCCGCAACCCATTTACTGGGAAACACGATACCCCTTGCTGAGACTGGTTGTCATACTTTAAGGCTTCTGACTACCTGTGACGACTGTCAAAGATCTACAAAATGACAGCCGGGAACAACGGCTTAACGTGCTTTCCGAGGCCTGAAAGGGTCGAAATGTTATGGATGGTCACCCATTTCTGGACCAACCGCAGCAACCTTACCTCCAATCGACCCATGCGGCTGTTTTTATTTATCCACGAACTATACATACCTAGCGGCCGTTCAAATATTACGTAAGCAGATTTATTACAATCATTTACCCCCCCATCCCCTTTGTCAGCAAAGTTCTTACCCCCTCCTCCCATGCTTACGTAAACATTTTTCAATTATTAATAAAAATTTTTTATATTGTAATTATAATGTTATAATTATAATTTTAAAAATAAGAAAATAGATTTAGGATAAAGATTAGATTTTTGAAAATGCGTTTCGTTTTCAAGCATAGACAATGTGAGGGTTGCCATTTGTGTAAAAAAGTAAATAACTACCGATGACGTAATCATCATCTAGACTCCCCTACCCCCCATGTCATCCAAAATAAGCAAAACAAAGACCCCCCCACCCCCCCATAGTGCTTACGTAATACTTGAACGGCCCCCTACATGATGATCGGCTCGTAGATGGGTGACGACACTCATCCACGAACTGAATGCGGTAAGCTTTACCTTTGATCAATCCAGCAGTTATTATTTACAAAAGATGTAACAGGCGGTAAACAACGTAAAATACACTGAACTTACTGCACTTAGGCCACTTCCGCACGGACGTAAAAATATCGCTCACTGGGTTTTAATTACTTACTATAGTATTAAATCAAGTTCTTATTACTGAAAAGACAGCTGTGTTGCTGGGGAGTTTGTTGCACCACTTCTTCTTCTCCGCTAAAGTACGACGAAGTGGTGAAGGGCGGGCCTTTTCGGAGACTGTCTTATGTAATGTTGACGTTCAAAAAGCGCTGATTCTCAGCCTAGTTTGAATAAATGACTTTTGATTTGGATATCAACGGAGCGCATCCCGTCGCGTCAACAGTGCGTCGAAAAACACACTCTTGGATTTTCAACTCTCGCCGCTAAGCACTTTTTTTTAAGTCCGTGCAGACGTGGTATTAATAATACTATGGCTTCTGCAACCATAAACTGCTACAGTTTAGCCGCAGATGTGTCGACTTCGCTTATTTTATACGTTACTCGTAAATGATAGTCCTAACAGTTTTGATCGGACAAAAGTAAACAAGTGTTATATACATTTTGTTCTGATACAATCTGAGATTTAGTAACATGAAGGACTTGGGTTTGAAAAGTCAAAGCAATTTGAGAAGTTTTCAATTGTAGAAAAGACGCAGTTTCTGCAAATCATTCTCGAGATTAATTTTAAGATGACGAATGGGTAATCGCAATAGGCTGGCCACCCTATTACATGGGACTAAAACATAACTAGCGACATGAGGGTGTACTATAGGTACACCTCTGCTTAATCTTCGAAGAATACAGGCGTGATGTTATGTGCCAATGCTTAATCGAAAGTTGGTTTTTACTGAACATTTCAAGGAATCAATTATATTTCCACAATCAAATTGCTTGGTTGACTGTGTTGACAAATTTGCCTTAAACCCACCTTTATTACAAGCAAAACTGTGGTGCAATAGGCTGGCACTGTAACTCGTTTCTGCTTACGAAAGTTTTCCTCATAACGTTTTTATGACAACAAAATACCGCTCACTCGCGAACTACAAAATCTCCGGAACTTTAAGCCTACAGACACGTTCTTTGGCACGTACCTACTTTACTCTTCACACCTTAGTTGCCGCAAAGAAAATAAATTCAAATGATCACCCCTTAGAAAAGTGAAACAGCCGATGTATTCCATAAAAATCTCTATTTTATTATATTTTTATTAAATGGCAAGCGAAGTCGATGAATAAAGTGTATTAAAAAAACAAGTGCGAATGTTAAAACAATTATAAACAAAACACATAAATTAAAGACACAAGTTAAATTATTTGATTGATACAGTTGAATGAAAACTCAGGTGTAGTGAGATTTCAAGGGTTTCGATCCCTAGCATAGGGTGGCTTGACAGATCACTTAACTTAAGTTTTAACGGTGAGATTTTTACAGAATAGTCTGCCAGGAGTTGAAACATGTAAAGAAAGCGAGAAATAGTTAGAAACATAAGTCACTGTTCTGAGTTTATGTGCAATAGTTAAATGGAACGGTCAAGCCATACATTTTGACCAAGATGTAAGGTTATTAGAGTTAGATCTTGTAGGGTCTCGGAGAAGTCTTGGCGACCTACTTTACATTAAATGTTATTGGTAGGATTTCATTTCTGTTTGTGGGGTTCTTTCTCTATTTCTTTTTATTTTAGCGGTGAAATTGTACTGATATTACACAGACATATTAAAATCATAACCATTACTCCTAGCATAGTCGGGTAAAAAAGGTATTTCTTGCACGTGAGCAGTTACTTTCTTCATAGACAACGAAAAAATTCGTACATTCCAAAAAAAGTCAAATAATTAGTTCGTTGATTAAGTAAATTTTAGTGCGTGATTAAAGCGTGTTTTGTTTTAAGCACGTATTTTTATTTATTACTTTTAAGTCTAGTATATTCTTCATTAAGTTGATAAGTCTAAAGTCAACGAAGTTATGACTTGAGCGGTTTACTAGGAGCCACTGAAGAGTTCCACTATTCACCTCCTGGCTCCATCATGAGATCAGTTCCAAGATACCAAATTATAGTTTTGTTATCCAAACTACATATACATGCAAAGTTTCATTTTGATACGACAATTACAAGTAGGTTAAAATTGAATTCAATTTTTTTATTGCATTGTAAGTTTTTACGCACAATATTAAAAGATTTTATACGTTTGTATAAGACCACAGACTTCTTAGGTGTTCCTGTAATCTACGTCCTGGCACCATCATCAGACCCTCGTTACTAAGCCCAATCTATTGGACTCGTCATAACAAATAATTTGAACTTGAACTCGACAGGTTTATTATCAGCCACTGAAGAGTTCAACTATCCACCTCCTGGCTCCATCATCAGACCCTCGATACCAAGTGCAATATATTGATGTCACCAAAACAAATAATATGACACCAAACTCGAGGGGATTACATGTAGCCACTGACGGGTTCCACTATCAACTTCCTGATTCCATGAGACCTCGAAATCAAGTGCAATATATTGGACTCACCAAAGCAAGTCATATGAGTCCAAACTCGAAAGGTTTACTAGTAGCCAATGAAGAGTTCCACTAGCCACCTCCTGGCTACATCATCAGACTCTCAACACCAAGTGCACTACATTGGACTCATCAAAACAAATCGTGACCCATAAGTTGAAGTAATTATTAGTAGCCATTGAAGACTTCCACTATCCACCTACTTTTTTTTGCCTGTACCATGGCCATGCGTGTTGTTCGAAAAAGGTACCGCCTCTTTCGAAAAACCCGCGACCCTGACATCGGCCCTTACGGACCTCGTCAAACTGGCGACTCCCGACGCCCACTGGCCTCCAACCTCCATCATCAGACCCTCCCCAATCTATTGAACTCTTTAAAGCAAATCATTTGCGCCTTAACTCGAGAGGTTTACTAGTACCCACTTAAGAGTTCCACTATTCACCTCCTGGCTCCATCATGAGATCAGTTCCAAGATACCAAATTATAGTTTTGTTATTCAAACTACATATACATGCAAAGTTTCATTTTGATACGACAATTACAAGTAGGTTAAAATTGAATTCAATTTTTTTATTGCATTGTAAGTTTTTACGCACAATATTAAAAGATTTTATACGTTTGTGTAAGACCACAGACTTCTTAGGTGTTCCTGTAATCTAAGATAAGGGGGGGGGGGGTCAATTTTCGAATATTTTTTTAAATAACTTCAGTTTTTTTACAAAAAATATGTTTGAGACCCTCACAAGTCCTTTCATTTGATATGTAACACCGTACAGTTTGCAAATCTTGTGTTTGGGTCACAGAAGTTCATATGTGTACAAAAATTTCAACTTATTCAGTCTTCTACATTTGGAGCAAATTGTCTGTGACAGACAGACATAGGTATGCCCCAATAGTTGTTCCGTTTTTTATTAGGACGACCGGAACCTTAAAAATATTCAAAGGTCAATTTTTCTACTCGGCTTTGTGTGGATTGGATCCTTTTCGTGTTACTACGTCCATTTAATCCGCTAATTTCGTACATCACACACCTACAGATAAAATTGAAGAGGTTCAGAAAAATACATTTACACAATAAAAATGATAGAAAGAAGTAAATGATCTCTATTTAGGCCGTTGTAAGTGATTTCTACTTTCAACTCCAGTGAGTAAGTAATTTCGAAATAAACGAAAGGTTCTCGATATCAAGTGTAACCTTAGGTACCTTGCGACTGGTACTAATTAGCCACGAACCATTCATACCTACATGACGATCGGCTCGTGGATGGGTGACGGCTAGGGTTGCCAACTTTTTTATATCAAATATAGTATTTTGGAAATCATTGCCTGAACAAAACAGAAAACGAAAAAAATATGTTATTTTTTTTATTATTCATAACTATTTAGATTACATTCTTTCATTTATTACATTCTAAATTAAGGAAACAAAATACCATTAATTAAGTTTTTATGAGATTAATACTGGCCATAATTTTGTGGGTATTGAAATGAAAATATGGTAGCCGTTTTCGTCTACAATTTTTTTTTAAATAAAGTATTTAGACCTCTAATATAGTAGGGTACTATATAATATAGTAGGGTTAACAACCCTAGTGACGTCACTGACCAAAGAACTGACTGCGGCAAGCGTAGTTACCTTTGATCAATCTGAGCGATAGTTACTATTTTGCAACGCGCCCCTGTAACAGATGTAACAGGCAGTAAACGACGTTAAATAGGTACACTGAACTTACTGCTCTAACTTACTCTGTGGCTTCAGCCCTAAACTGCTACAGTTTAGTCGCAGACGTGTCGATTTCCTTTATTTTAAACGTTGGTCGTAAATGAAACTCCTAAAAGGTTGTGCCTGACAATAATATACGAGTTTTCTAGACATTTCGTTGTTCTGAGAGGATTTACTTTAAGTAACATGTAGGATTTGGGTCTGAACAGTCAAAACATTTTGAGAAGTTTATTCGCTGAAGAAAAAATTGAGGTACTTATTGCAAGTCATACTCGAGATTCATTTTAAGATGGACGATAAGACGAGCATGAATGCATAATCACGATAAACTGGCCCCCTATTCTAAAGGACTAAAACATAATTAGCGAAATGAGGGTGTACTATAGGTGCACCTCGGCCTAATCCTTCGAGGAATACTGGTGTGATTGCAAAAGTTGGTTTTTACGGAATATTTCAAAGAACCAATATTATGAAAATGCCTAGAAGAGCTATTGGGCCATTAAAGCTCTAATCTCAACAGAAGACTCTTCGACATAAGTATACTTCCCATCCTCACGCATGGTTATCTGTGGTTCTCTTATGAGTAGAGATTCGCAAGAGCAAATATGCTTGAAAGAAGTAAGCATACCTCTCTACTCCTCATAAGCACTTCAGGACATGTCGCCCCCTTGCAGCTTCTAAACTTCGTGCTAACGACCGTTTCCGGAGGCCCATTATTGAGTGTGCCCTGCCATTTTATCCGTGTATTTTATCTATAAAACATTGTTCAGGCAGATGCCATTGCCTTCTACAGTTCTTGAAAAACACGTTACTATTTAACGCTAAGCACGTTAGGTAAAATTTTAATTGCGGTCATTTTTTTTTTAATCCTTATAATTGGAAGTGACAGTTTAAAAAGGTGACAGGGGCCCGTTAAGGCTCCTGCCAACAGGCGCGACACAAAGGCACCTATCGTCGCGCAACACAAAGGCACTTCTCGTCGCGCGACACGCGGTGCCTTTCTGTAGGAATTAAATTTGTTTGCAAATTGATAAACGTATAGTTTCACATACTCGTACAATATTCACAACACAATAACATAAACCGAACTAACTTCGCAACAGACTGATGTGTCGATTTACGGTATATGACTTCGTTTACCGGACTAATCGGGTGCGGATGTACAATAAACGGCTTCGGCGACGTCCCGTTAGATAGGTCGCCGGGACAAATCGACCCGAGCACGGAAACGTTAAGTGTGCCTTCACATAGCGGTAAGTCTTCCAATTTAAAGTCGATTTTGTTCATGTTATAGTTTGAAGACTATTTGAAGGGTTAAATGATTAAATTGTCGATTTCAATGGATGGACTTATACACAGACGGTAAAATACATCTAGATTCATTTTTTTTGGGTAGGCATCAGTGATTTCAATGACGTACTTTAAGATAGGTCGCCGGGACAAAACGACCCGAGCCTTCGCTTATTGGTTAGGCTTCCGATTTGGAGATCGATTTTATGTGTTTTGTTAACGTTTTAGTTTAGGATTAAGAAGGGTTAAATAATTGTGTACTTTCAAATCGACATATAAAATCTGTTTTAGGATTGATATTGGATTTGCTTTATGAATACCCTAAGATTTAAGTTGCTTTTCTTAACTGTCCGTGTGACCGCGGTGTTCTGCTCAACTACGCAACGGATTTTGATGTGGATTTCACAATCATTTTGAGTATTTATTCCGAAATGTTTTCGTGTATAACCACTGTACGGCCCGAACTATTTGACAGTTAACAAGTTACGCGCCAGAAATGACGGTTTCTTCCAGACCCAAACACGGTCGTAACATTAAGAAATGAATTTTAAATATAAGGGTCAAAATTGTGGGGAAAACTAGATAATTAAAAACCAACGTTTTTGCAAACTGCACCAACATGTCAAATAAAAGTGCTTGTTCTACGGGTCTCAAACATATTATTTTCTTTTAATTTAAAATAAAACCTCTATGGTATTTCCCGAAGTCATAAAAGCTTCACAAACAACAACAAAAAAAAGATAACTTTCACCCTCAAACCCTCGAACAGGAGGTGCAGGTCTGTTTATAAAATAAAACCTCAAGATCAAAAGTCAGGCAACAAACTCCCCAGCAGCACAGCTGTCTGTTCAGTTAGAAAAAACTTGAAACTATATATATTATAAGTTAATCAAAGTAAAAAAAAAAAAAAACGAAACAGAAAATCATATTAAAGTATCTGCCATATGTAAGCTAGCCACGCCAATATACCCAAAACAGACTTACTTCGACTTTTGGGTCATACGATTTGTTTTGATGATTCCAATAGATTGCAAGTGGTGTTGACGGTCTGATGATGGAGCTAGGAGGTGGATAGTGGAACTCTACAGAAGCCACTAGTGAACCGCTTGAGTTTAGCCTTATATCTTTTATTCTTATTGCATACGATTCAAAATTTGCCAATTGCCAAATACATATTTCTGGAGTTAACGATTCGCCCACAAATAATATTAACTACGTGCAAGTCACTGATTTAAAAAAAAGTGTCGATTCGCCTGTTTCGGTCGAGAAGATAAGTGCAAATAGACTAATAAGCCGAAATAATCATTTCCTAGCGTGTAATAAATTATAATATGACTCGCCAGACCCAATTTTGTTTGAAATACCCGGTCACAACTTTTTCAGTAGAGTCAGAAATGACTTGGTTTTATAACGTAAAAAAACGTGGTTATGCTCCTCAAAAATAGTGCGCCCGACCCGCAATGCAAAAGACCATTGAACCTGTATGGTGTTTTGATCTCACGAAGTGATGCGCGTTTTATTTGTGATTACCAATTGTCCAAACATGCTGTGAATGTGTGGGCAAGCGCATGAGCTTTCGGTACCGTCCGAGACATCGGCGAAGTTGGAAGGATGTATGTGCTGACGCTACTCGTCTTCACGCTCACATTTACAGCATGTTTGTACAATTGTTAACCACAAGTAAAGCGCGCGTCGCTTCGTGAGATAAAAAATACTATAATTTACTATTGTTAATCAAACGTTAATGTAAACTGAGCTATTAAAGTGGTTTATAAACAAAAATTAAACACTTCAATCAACTAAGCCTGTACAATTAATTTAACTGGTAGTGTATACCTAGGTATCTTGCAACACTGAAATAATTCCTACTAAATATAAGAAATTAATGTACTACATTCGTATAAAAATTAATCTGCAAAGAACTCACAACCAGCATAAATGTTTTGTTTGAATAAAAAACGAAGATTTCTAAAACGAAGGTTTTAAATGTCAATGTATACGTTTTTATAATAAACTTCCTAGCCACATTCAAGAACTAAGCCTTAATAAATTTAAAACTTTTATAAAGCGGAAATTATGCCAGAAAGCCTACTATACTGTCAAGGACTATATTGAGGACAAGAAGGCTTGGGATTGAGCTGCTCCAATAAGTTTACACAGACATAATTGATGTGTAATTTGCTATTTTTACTTTTTTTTCTTTTTCTTTTACCTTCTATCTAAACAATGACATGTATATATTTACTGTATAAAGTATAATATTGTTTTGATTTTTGTGAATGTGCGGACTGTGTGGGTCTTTGCGTTTTTTTTTTTCTCTTCTTTTAGTGATGATGGTCTGGCTGTTTGAGTACTTTACGCGGCCTCCCCAAGTGTCCTTTCTTTTGTATTGTTCGTCGAGTCGTTGAGCTCCTTAGTTCTGAGTTGAGCTGCACGATGATTGACAAATGCGTGCACTGACTGGACAGGTCCACTCAAATCCGTGTGGTTCTTTCCTCAAAAGACCATTTCAGACACCAGTCTACATAGTCCTCATATGATATGACCAAGATTATTTTAATATTTTATTTACACTTTGACATTGATGCACTTTATATATGCAATGCCATTTACTTTGTAAAGGATTATACTATTTTAATTATTGTGAATGTGAAGACATTGTGGATTTGTTGTTTTTTTTTAATGCATTTTTTTTTTAAATTATTAGTTTTAATCATGGTCTGGCAGTTTGAGTAATTTATGCGGCCTACCCAAATGTCCTTTCTTTGGTAATGTTCGTCGAATCGTTTAGCTCCTTTAGTTCTGTATTGAGCTGCATGACAACTGACAAATGCGTGCACTGACTGGACAGGTCCACTCATTCTGTGTGGTTCTTTCCTCGAAAGACCATTTCAGATATCAATCCACATGGTCTTCACATGACCTGACCAAGATTATGTCTGGACTTTAAAAGAGACTGTGACCTCTGAGTTTGTTTCGGCGTTTCTTCTCAGAGTAGTCAGATAGGAAATGCCGATCTCACCTAGTTTTTAAAATATGATTGACGTGTAAAAGTGTTTGTACAAACCTATTTACAGAAATAAAATCATTTATCATTTATCATTTAAGCATCGTAACATCAAAGGTTTTCAACGTAGAAATTCAAATTTTATTTCATTTCAACACTGCAAAACGCGCAGGGGTAAAAAACACAGCTGCAAATTATTATTAATTATTAACCCTTAACTTGGCAAGTGTACCAGAGGGCACGTGTAATTATGATATGAATTTCGGCATGTGACCTATAGTGTACGGGTCTATTTATGGAGAATACAAACAAAATATATTAAATGTCAATATGTTTCAATAATTTTAGTTATAGCTTATTTCATAAACATTCATCTGTCAACGTCATGGTTTTTGTAAAACGTTATTTTCAAACACTATCCGCCAAAATGTTGAAACGTCAACAACGGAACTCGCGCCATAAGGTAAATTAACTTATATTTTTTTATTTAGTTGTTTTACTTGGTGTATTTCATAACAGTTTTATTGTCAAATAATCAATTAATGATTGTATCGCTTTACTTGATCAACTTTCGCTGTATTTTGTTAGATATTTCGTTGTAAACTTAACTGTGCCCTGTAGGGTACGCTGCGACCTTTATTGAAAACAGCTTTTGTACCCTGCAGGGTACATTGCCAAATATACCCTGCAGGTCACACAAACTATTATTAACAAAAAATTATTAAAAGAAAACGTTATTATGGACGTTTGTCTGGTCAAGAGCATAAAAAATAATCAACGCTAAATAAGCAAGTGACCTATAGGTCACACAAACTTAACTAAACCTATTTGGCAATGTACCCTACATTGCCAAATAGGTTTAGTACACTAGACAAAATATTTTACTCAACCTGAGAAAATCAGATCACCAATTGACTATTTTAAATTGTTCTTTACGGACAAAATAATACGACAAATTCGAGAGCAGAGTACATTGTACGCATTTCAAGTAAATACAAAAAATATTGCACTGTCGAATCAAGATATCCAAGATTTTCTTGCGATAGAATTATTGATGGGTATAATACAATTACCTGCCTATTCCGATTATTGGAGTTCGTAAACAAGGATTGAACAAATAGCCCAAAAAATGTCACTGAAGAAATACGAGTTAATTAGGAGATATTTACACTTTAATAATAATGAAAATATTGAAAACAGTACTGACCGATATTTTAAAATAAGGCCGCTGGTAGAAGCCATTAGAAAGAATTGCAATAAGATTGAAGAAGAAAGTAGCATGTCAATTGACGAAATGATGATACCCTACAAAGGAAAAAAAGCTGGAAACCTACGGCAGTATGTCAAGCCAAAACCCAAAAAATGGGGATATAAATTATTTGTAAGATCAGGCGTATCAGGTTTTGTGTACGACTTCCTGTTATATGGTGGAGAAAGTACCTTCCAGGCTATCATATTTAAAACAAAAGAGAAATCCATGGGATTAGGAGCCAAAGTAATATTAACATTACGTCGCACAATTCAGAATCCAGTTCTATCGGTGGTATACTTCGATAACTTTTTCTCCAGTATCGAACTTATGACATACCTACGCGATGAAATAGGCATTTTATCCATCGGAACTTTTCGACAAAATAGAATACGGAAATGTGATTTAGAATCCGATATATCAATAAAAAAGAAACCACGTGGTTCTGCGGATTATAGAGTTTGTAATGATCAAAAGATTATCATGGTAAAGTGGTTGGACAATAAACCTGTGTTAATCGCGAGTACATATGTGGGTCTTGAACCTATGGGCATATGTAATAGATACAGTAAGGACGCTAAAAGATTTATCGACATACCCTGTCCCAAAATAATAAGTGAATATAATAAACACATGGGCGGTGTCGATCTCTCCGATATGTTGATTGCTATATACAGAACATATTATAAAACACACAAGTGGTACATGGCAATTTTTTCACAGCTTCTTGATATATCTGTAAATAATGCGTGGTTATTGTATAGACGAGAATATGGTTTATTAATGACTGATGACAAATACCTTCGATTAAAAGAATTTAGATTAAAAATCGCTGAAGGCTTACAAGCAAAAAAAGAACCTCCACTAGGAATGGATTTACATAATATTCCGGGGCCATCATCTAGGAACATAATAATCAACCCTATAAAGGTACGGCCTGCTGAAGACTTACGATATGATGGACACAACCATTATCCTATAATGACAACCAAAGGTCGATGCAGAAAATGTACCTAATTCGGGAAAAACTACTTTTATGTGCACTAAATGTGAAATGCGATTGTGCATAAAAAAGGACCGAAATTGTTTTGTAAGTTTTCACAGTAGGGAATAACAAGAGGATAATTTTTATTTGTGTGTCTGAAACTAATATAATAATGAGCAGATTAATTATTATTACATTAAGTACATATTTAAAACTATGCTAGTTTTGGTCACGGACTAATATTTTGCTTCATTTGTAAGAAAAGTTTTTTTGTAATTCATAGATTTTGAATTAGTAAGTATGGTTATATTTTGCGTTCGATATTTTTGATCTCATAAGGAGGCTGTTAAGTGTTAGATAAAGCTTAATTAAGCAAATAAATAATTTTATATGTAAGTTTGTTGTGTTGTTTTTATTTGAGATTTATAAGTTTTGTTGAAATATTATTCTGTAATTTCTTTTAATAAATTACTGATTTTCACAGATACAAAATATTGTTTTATTGTTGATTTTGTATATTCTTACCGGCCTACATTATTTTAGGCAAAAACGGCGAAG
Source organism: Dasypolia templi (assembly GCA_963555695.1). Classification (NCBI taxonomy): domain Eukaryota; kingdom Metazoa; phylum Arthropoda; class Insecta; order Lepidoptera; family Noctuidae; genus Dasypolia; species Dasypolia templi. Next base: position 22,017,759 of record OY743152.1, read on the forward strand.
TGCCTTGCAGGGGACAAATAACAGTAAAAGCTCATTCAAGCGAAATTGTTTATGTGCCCTTTTGGGCACTATTAATATTTTATAAAGTAACAAATGAATAATATAAAAAATATTATTTACGGTATATTTAAGCTGCCCTAAAGCCATTTTAAAGTAAATAACTGGTTAATTTTAAGTTTTGTACTTTGCCAGAATACCATACCAACATGCACTTTGCATTTTGCCAAGTTAAGGGTTAAAACTGTAATTGGTCGGGCTCCAGACGGAGCCCGACCAATTACAGTTTTAATAATTACCCGCCCGTACTATCATCGTCTTTACCGCCGCCCTACACCGAGCAAACATCTCGTAGTCACTGCTTACCCCACTTTCTTTGAACCTCTTATGCAAGATCGCCTTTTTTCTAATAAAATGAATAATTTCACCAGTATACCACTCCGGGTATCTATATCTAGAATTTATACATATTTTCCTTTTCCTTGGAACGCAACTATCAATTGTGTTATTTACGGTGGTATAAAAATATTGAACCGCAGCCTCTGGGTCATGTATGTCATACATTGGACTCCAATCGTTTGATAATAGTAACGAGTATAACGAATCATAATCCGCTTTGGCTTTGCGCCTTTGCTTTACCAAACCTTTGACCGCTCACCGTATGAAGCTTTCAAGTAAACCTGAGGTAATATTTACGCCTAATTAAGGAATTCGTTAATTTTGTTTGTAATTTTATTATCGTTAGTAATTTTAGTAATTTAGCGGACACAGCCAAATTATACAACACAGTAAATGTGTTGTAATTTGGCATGTAGTGTTGTATTTGTGTTTGAAGTGTGTAGTGTTTTTATTTCAAAATCATTGTCAAGTGTTGCTTGTTTCATTGTTTTTGCCAAACTTCTATTTTGGCGTATCCCTGTTTTAATTATTAGACTATTTCAATAGCATAATATTTCATTTACAGAATGCTGTTGTTTTCATTAATATTTTGTGATGAAAAAGGAATTGTTAACCACAAATTTTTGTTGTTATCAATTGTTGGAAGATAACTATCGTCCGCATTCACAAGACCCTGTCCAAACGAGCTGATTATGAGGAACTCCTCTCAAAGCGGGTGTTTGGAATCCCAACTCCGCCTGCGAAGTCCCTTTCGGCCAGACGTAGCCCAGCTTATTCTCACCCACACACATTTAACAAGGTCTGTAAATCATTGGACATCAAAGACTTATCAACCGCTCGACTTAAAAGTGTAGTAAAGAAATGGCTTCTGGAACTAACATACACCGAAACAGAATCACTTCTCTAACATTTGCCGACAAACCAATGTGCCGCTATCAACATCCTTCTCTCACACTATCACCCTCGTAGACACTCACACAAACACACACTCACACCATAACACACGCTTGACTAAACTAGCTTTGTAAATCGACATATTTCTTTCTGTTCATTCGCACTCTGACCCCCAAGATACAAGCCTTGCTTAGTTTGGGGGTCAACGGTCAAACCAAAATTGTGATATACAAACTTATCTGTGTTCATGTAAAATCAGTGTCTGTCATCACCTATTCTTTCAGCCAATAAAACTTTTTGTATTTTGTATTTTTATTTTTTTTGTATTTCCTCAACTACTGTTCTGTTCGTGTTAAAATTGTGTAAAAATTATGCGTCATTTCTGTAGACTGTTATTTTTCATTATTTATAATTGTTTTAGCATGTGTCTATCGCCTAATATTGTGCACTTGGCTTGAATGATGGCTTGTGTTACTTCGGTTGAACAGTGTAAAGATTGTAGATAGACCAATAAATAAATAAATTAATTCTTTTCCGGCCTCGCTAAATAACCTTTTAGACGGCACTAACATTTTTATTAAATGAGATGTAGACAGAAAAACCTTGTATTATAATTCTAAGAAAAAAAATGGAGTAAGTATAAATTAGTTTCATTTTTATATTTCTAAGAACATCACTTTTTGCCTGATTGAAACGGCTAGTCTTGTGTATTAATAAAAATGTTAGAGGTACTTTTCGCGGTTACATTAAAAAAAACATACACACAAGTAAATAACAAATTACTACAAAATTAATCCACCCGTAAATATTTCGTCTTCCACGTGTAAATATTTCAAAAGAAATTGTGACAGATATTTCAATAAAATACCCTTAATCCTTCCAACGTCTACGCAACTTAATATACTTAATAACACAAAATAAATGTGAATACCGAGTAAACAGAAATTCGCAACGTTATCAAGACGTTTGGCTCGTTCCTAAGGGTTGGTGTAACGACATGGCGTCTGCTACCTCGTGCCGAAATTAATGTCATTCCCTATCATTTTTGGCTTAAGTTGCAAGCTAAGCGTTTTTTAATACGTTAATAAACATACCTTTCATGCAATAACATCACGCCGAAGGGTTAGGCACAGATGTACACTAAGTTCACCTACATTTCTCAAGACATGTTGAAGTCCTTTATAAAAGGGGGGGAGCCTATTGACATCAACCGGCCACAAATCCAGACTCCGAACTGCTACTGAGAAAGTGCAGATGGTAAAACCCAATAACACATTTCCCGACCCGGGAATCGAAACCAGGACATCCTCAGCAGTAGCGCTTGTAACCACCAGACGAACGAGGCTTCCATGCAGACTATAATTTAATAAGACACATAGTTTACGTGTTCAGTAAAACTATAACAGTATGTGACATAGATGAAGTAAAAAACGGAAATACAATAAAATTGCTTTCGTCCCTAGATATAATCTTAACACAAAGCTTTTTGTTGTTTGAGCCTACTTCTATATAGCGCAGTTTCCTTACCGTAATGCGTCTGTTGGGAACCTTTGTTTCTCCTCGTTGTAACATTAATATAATAGTATAAATGCGAAAGTAAGATTCTTTGTTTGTTACGCTTTCACTCCTAAGCTGCTGAACGGCTGATTTGTATGAATTTTGACACACAGATAGACTGGAATATGGTCTGGGTTAAGAAATAGGCTACTCTTTAGGCGCAATTTGTGCTCCTTTTGAACAGCGAACGAATCGGAACCGTCGCTCAGGTCGGGGACGCTAAATCGCGTACTTGGCTCCTGTCGTAAGCTCTCACTTCTATAGTATGGTCCTAAGCACACACCCTGTTTTTTCTTACTCAGTTCGATTTTAATAATGTTAACCCAAACTAATGTTATAAATTCTAAAGAAACTTTTTTATTTGTTTGTTACGCTTTCAAGCCAAAACGGCTGAACGGATTTGAACAAAATTTGGTACACAGATAAAGCATGACCTAGGTAATGCCATGGGCTACTTTTGATTCTGGATCACAGACGAAGTCATGGGCAACTTTCGATTTCGTTTCATTTGCGTTTGCATGTAAGAATAAACTCTTTAATTATTTTGAACAAGTACGCACCTAACCAGCACACTCCTAGCATTACAAAAAAAAACATACAAACAAACCTAATGATCACATCTTGGGCCACAATAAAAACAGTCGAGCGGCACAAACAAACGACTGCTGACCCCAATTAACCCACGATGACGCGTCATGACGGCACAAACACGTGCGTCACGGCACGTGTCGTTTGAGGAGTAACTCGCACAATTATGAATTATTGTGGATTTAAATTAAATGGAGATGATTACTGCAGATGAGATCAAATGAGGAATGGACTTCATTACGTCAAAGTAACTAACCAAATTAATTAATTTAGCGAAAGATCTCCTGTGATTACCGGTTATCTTACTAATATTATAAACGCGAAAGTTTTTGAGTATGGATGGATGTTTGTAACTCTTTCACGCAAAAACTAAGTAACGGATTTGGATGAAATTTGGCACACAGATAGTTTATAACCTGGATTAACACGGGTGCGGGTCAAGATTTATGGGGGTGAAACCGAGGGGAGCAGCTAGTATTTTATACTTTTATGCCTTCAATAGTCCGATAAAGACACTAACAAAATAAAAGATTTAGCAAAGTTTAGAAAAAAGGCTCCTACAAACAGGCGAGATATGCGTCGCCAATCGCGAGGGACACAAAGGCACCACACGTCGCTTGAATCGCGGTATCTTTCGCGTATCGCACAAGGCAGCACGAGCTCAAAGGCCGTTACAGTACTTACCTACTAACATTATTAGGTGTTAGAAATACAACTCTATTCTATTCAGAAAATCGCACCAAATACTCATCATCTACCTACACTTGTTCAACTATGTTGAGGACTTGACTTCGGCTTCCAATCCAGTTTGATACATTTAGATACAAGTATTTTACACGGAGCGACTGTCCCTAGTGTGAGTTTATTTTAGTCGTCTCGAATTTACGCATCGACCGAATAAGGCGCTCCGTTTGGCCTTTGGCAATCGAAGTGCAAATTTCGAATGGTGAAGGGCCAATCGGAGCGCCGAACGCGGTCGATGCGTAAAGTCGCGACGGCTAAAATAAACTCGCTCTAGGGCCTCTGACCTCCTCAACCGAGTCACTGGGTAACATGGCACTCCTTGGTATAACTGCTAAATCGACTTGAATTATGTAAAAGCCATCCTAGTTATAAATACATCCCTAAACTTTTATCGCAATCAATTCAATTATTACATTTTAACCAACGAACCAATCAAATGTCACTTATTAAAACCAGCTTCCTAATAAACAAAACATGTTTACAAATGAGTCGTGACCTGAAATTGTCGTACGTTATTCAGTTAAGTCATGAAATATGCATGAGAATGGAATTAGCGGCATAAGGAGCGACGTAAATGATGCCAGCACCCTAATTGCGTAATACACTATCAATCGGAATCTGAATCGTTTTGAAACAGATTGCTAATCCATTGCTTCTTAAATTCGATAAAAATTCTGCTCAACAATATATAGAACGCAATGAATGTTCTTGAGCCGTCAAAATCAAACAGATTAGTCGTAATCGTTTACGAAAATGTGTTACGCAATTAGGGTGCTGTTTTACATTTTAATTACGACGACACTTTTATTTTACGTCAGATTAAACACCCGTTAGCTATTACCGCATGATTACATTCGGCTTGACGGGAGGTTAAGTACGAGTTATTTGAGGATTATTGGATATCGATGAGACTTACAGGCAAATACATAAATTTTTACCAAGCATTTATTTCAATTAGACCATTTACAAGTTATTTTGGCATGTCAAGGAAGTTTGTCAGTTGACGGAAAATTAGTTAAAAAGTTACTTTCTCATTATAGCGTAGATTCCTACGGGAAGAACAAGCGAGAAACTTCATGGTTACTCGAGATATACCAGTACTCCCGTAATTTTTATACATCGCGCTGTTCTCATCAGGATTAACTACTAACAAGGCAATAGGTACTATGCGCCTTGAAATAATCGAAAGTAATCTGCTCTAGCTTTTTCCAAAATATGTAGCCGGCTTCCAAACTAACCAGCTGAATACCAGTATTTATATGGATCGACTGCCTACTTGACCTGGGTAACACGAGACCACTTAGTAAGACTAGTTGTCAGACTCTTGGGCTTTTGACACAAACCAAATTACTCGTTAATAAAAAAACGGCAATATAAAAAGCCAGACGTGTCATAAGGCTTGATACTAATAAAATCATTCGTTTCATAACTTGGATAAAATATACACGCATTTTACCATAAAATCACATCTACAAATTTGGTTGCGCTCTCATGAATATTCGAGTCTAACCGTGCGTGTGTACGAACATTTCGCTTTACATTTTAATAAGTTATTAACAATTTTAGGGAAGTATTTATCGGATGTAACGAGGCTTTCACCTTCAATATGTATGAATATTAAATTAACTGGTACGCACGACACAATTGACGCCGGTTTTGCATTTTTATTACAACGACACTTTACTTTTACGTGAGATTAAACTCGAGTTATGATTGTCTGATTATTTTGCGATACGTATTTTCTGCGTGAAAAAAGGTTCTTGCTAAAGAATTAGCAACATTTTATAAGTTTTTATCAGATGCACAGTTGGCGGCTCGTTGGGAAATCCAGATTTGGGCAACAAGTATAGGCAAAAAACAACTTTTTCTTAAATACAGATTCTACAACTCTGAATGTAAAACGTACGTAACCTACCTACTGTTTATTAAATATTTAAAATAACCATTTCTCATATTACAAACGCGAACGTTTGTGAGGATGGATGGATGCATGGATGGATGGGTGTTTGTCACTCTTTTTTTAAATGACATTTGGCACACAAGCGAACAACGCATCACACTGTCGTCACACAAGTCCTGCATCGCGCAATCAGAGTTTACCGCGCATAACATAACATCACGCCTTGTTTCCCCGAAGGGTTGGACAGAGGTGTACCTATAGTCAAAGTCAAAGTCAAAGTCAAAGCATTTATTTCAAATAGGCCCATAAAAAGGCACTTTTGAACGTCAACATTTACATTAAAAATAGAACTGATTCTAGGCGCCACTTCCAAAAAGTAGTTTCGTATGGAGAAGAAGTGGCAAGAAACTCCACCGTTACTCTTTTAAAATGTTTTACAATATGTTGTATACATTAATTATATTTCTATATGTGAAGACGATGCACCAAGAATAAAAATACTATACCACTTTTGGTACAAAAAAATAAAAATAAAGCAAAGGTATATAAATTAATCACGTGATAGGTACATTGTGCTCACATATTTACAAACAATTGTAAAAATATATGATTTTCCTAAAATATTAACTTGGAATAATACAGTGTGTGAGTAAAGTAAAAATAACCAAATATACAATACAATAAGCAAATAGTATGATTTTGTCTAGCCTCTAGATTGTCCTATGGAGCAGGACCAGCATGTTTCCAAGCATTCTTATCAAGGATATAATCTTCTAATTTGTAATATGCTTGATTACAAAGTGTTTTTTTAACTTGAGTTTTAAACTTTCTTTCATTTAATTGCAATATTTCACCAGGTATTTTGTTGTAACATTTAACACAGTACCCCATAAAAGATCTATGTACTTTAGATAGTCTGAAAAATGGTTGATCTATTTTATTTTTATTTCTAGTGTTAATATTATGTCTATCACTTATTTTATTAAATAGATGCAGATTTTTTCTAACATACATAATATTTTCATAAATGAACTGGCAAGGTACAGTCATTATATTAATCTTCCTAAATAGTTCCCTAAGAGATTCGCGGCGACGTAGATTGTAAATGGCTCTGACAGCTCTCTTTTGCAAAATAAAAATGGATTCAATGTCAGCAGCCCGACCCCACAGTAAAATGCCGTATGACATAATGCTGTGGAAGTAGCTGAAATAAACCAAACGCGCGGTTTCAACGTCTGTTAACTGTCTTATCTTTCTAACAGCATACGCTGCCGAGCTTAGTCGCCCCGCGAGAGATGTTATATGGGGTCCCCATTGTAACTTCTCGTCTAGCGTGATTCCTAGGAAAACCGTCTGATTACTAAATTCCAGTTTTTCTCCGTTCAATATGATGTCACATTCGCTACTTCTAACATTAGGTAATTTAAATCGAATGCATTTGGTTTTTTTCTCATTTAGTACCAAATTATTTACCGTAAACCAATCTTGGACCTGAAGAATAGAGTTGTTCACGTCGTCAAGATTTTGTGACCTTCGATCTATTTTAAAGATCAATGAAGTGTCATCTGCAAACAACACCATCTTCGGTTGGTTTTGAAGTAACTGGGGTAAATCATTAATGTACACTAAAAAGAGGACTGGACCCAATATCGAACCTTGAGGAACGCCCATTGATATTTCAGACCCTAATGAGTTTGTGCCGTTTATTTGTACTTTAACCTTTCTGTCTTTCAAGTATGATCTTAGCAAATCAAGAGCTTCATTCCTAATCCCATAGTGCTCCAGTTTCAGCAGAAGTGTCTCATGGTTTACGCAATCGAACGCCTTAGAGAGATCGCAAAAGATTCCAATGGCATCTTGTGATTCCTCCCAGGCGCTAAAAATGTTCTTTATTAGGGTGACACCGGCGTCAGTGGTACAACGTCCTTTAGTGAAACCGTACTGATGTTCATGCAAGATGGAGTTTTTATTAAAGTGACGTAACATTTGATTGAGCATCAACTTTTCAAACACCTTACTGAGAACTGGCAGAATTGACACGGGCCTATAATTATTGAGCTCTTTACTATCACCGGATTTGAACAGTGGGATCACTTTACTATGTTTCATAAGATCCGGAAAGACTCCTTGGTCTACACTGGTGTTAAATATGAAAGCTAAATAGGGCGCAAGGGTTTCGATGAGAGATCTACCGACTTTTACAGACATTCCCCAGAGATCTTCTGTTGATTTAATTTTAAGATCTTTAAAAGCTTTTATAACAGCTTGGGGGTTTGTATGCTGAAACCTAAACGCCAAAGGGCATGGTTTTACATTATTTTTAAGTAAGGCAGCAGAAAGCGCGGGTGAGGAATTTAAATCTTCAGTAGTTTTAAGTGGAACATTAACAAAAAAGTTTTCAAATTCCTGAGCTATATCTACATTTGAGTTGATGGGGCCACGTGCAGTCACTAAATTAAATTCAATATTACGCTGTTTTTTCCTACCTGTTTCATTATTTATTATTTGCCAGGTAGTTTTTATTTTATCATCAGCTGATTTTATTTTATTACTAATATATAGAGCTTTAGCTATTTTGCACACATTTTTAAATAATTTTGAATATCTTGCAACATATTGATGAAAGCTTGTATGAGTCACATGTTGCTTTAGGCCATAAAGTTCAAATAGATTGTCTCTACTTTTACGAATGCCAGGAGTGGCCCAATCACTAAATAAAAACTTTGTATTAATACTTTTAGTCTTTAGTGGAAAAGTTTTATTAAATTGCGTGTTTAATAGTGAAAAGAACTCGGCGTAGAACTCATTTGGGTCACCTATGTTATTAAAACTTTGTTTACATAATTGACTGGCCAAAGAATCATTTAATTTCTCTAAATCTTTACATGTAATTTGCCTAAACATTATTTGAGTTTTTTGTAAAGGCGTATATGAGCAAAACATTATTGTTTGTCCACTGTGATCAGATGGCAACATATTTACTATTTGTTTGTGTAAGTAATCACAATTGCAAAAAACATTATCTATACAAGTAGCAGAAGAAGCTGTCACTCGGGTAGGTTCCATAAAAACATTAGACAGATCAAATGACATAAAAAGACTTAATAATCTGACTGTACCAGAGTTATTTTCTAATAAATTAATATTAAAGTCCCCACAGATTATTATTGACTTACTACTAGCACTAAGTTTCTTTAACACATCTTCCATTACAGAATCAAACACAGGTAGATTCTGGTAACTTGGAGGTCTGTATACGCATACTATGACATGCTGATCAAGCTCAACACAGGACAATTCAATGGCGTGCTCAACAGACAGTCCGATGATGTCTTTTCGTTCTTTCGATTTAATTGAATTTTTTACTAATATTAATGACCCGCCATGTATCATACGTTTTCGGCTAAAATGGCTAACAACACAATAATTTGCATAATTAATTGACATTACTTGATGATCTTTTAACCAATGTTCTGTTAAACAAATAACGTCAAGCTTAGTACTTTCTAGAAACAATTCTATTTCCAATAATTTGGAAGCGCAACCTTGGATATTTTGATTAAATAAATTTAAAGTGTGTTGCACTTCCTTTGGTTTTTTATTACTATGAGTTATTTTGCCAGAAGATACTTTATTATTATTCTCTAGTAATAATTGGTTATTTAAAGGGGTAACTTCTGTTGTCTTACTAACTAGTTTAAATTACTATCCGGAGTGACCTCCACAACTACAACTGACGAGTCTACAATGGCGGTATGGGTTCCAGCAGGAAAAGTGTAACCTATCTGACTGGTAGTGCCCTCCAAGGATGTTGGTATTATGGTTGGATCCTCCATCGTACAACATGATGAATCATAATTAATCTCTATGTTGCTTGTATAACTAGGCAACACAGACTCGTCACTAATACTACAATCTGTTATATTATCTATAACCTCATTAATATTATAAGCTATCAACATAGCTATCCGATGTCTATTATACCAAGACAGAGATAAGGTTCTCTGAGTTAACTTAAAACCACTAACAAACTTGTTAGTGTCAAAATACAATAATTTGTCACTATGACAAAATGTCAGCTTGTGAATAGTACTATTCAACTTATAAATATAATTATTCTCGTCACCTGATAAAGAATCAGAATAAGGAAAAGCACACAACATCAGCTTTCCTATGTTTAATTTAATTAAGGTGTTCACACCATCCACTATGTCCTTTCTGGTAATACCAGTACTATTTCCTAATAGCAAAACCATAGTAGAATAATTTTCTAGGTTTGTATTTGCAATTCTTTTAATCATTTGTTTAAAACTTATGTTATGATAACTATGGTTAGTAAAACTATGGCTAATTATTAGTTAGAGACTCGTATCTCTCAGCATTGCACTTCACCAAATCCAGTAGTTCCCCAGCCTCAAACAAGCGGTCACTTAGCTGCCGTTGTGAAGTCTCATATTTCTCAAAAATATCCTTCAGCAATTGCTCCTTCTGTAATATATCATTATACAGGAGCTGGATATCAGTGTCATACTTTTCCCTACATTTATCTAACTCAGTAGTACAACTATTTAAACTTTTCGTTAGGACAACACGTTCCTTTCTAAGCGCAAGATTTAATTTTAAGAGATTTTGTTTTTTATTTCTTCTCTGTGACCGTTTAATTAACTTCTTGATTTGTATGTATTTTTTTAATTTGTTGTGACTCATAACAACAGGACATAATGGTATGGTATCATCACCAGTCAAATCTATTGTTACAGCTGGCTCACACACTGGTTTTGATTTAGTACCTACCAACTTATGAAATAAATTACTGGTGCTAGTGACCTGTTCGCTGACCTTGGTACACTCTGAGAGAGATAGTGCCTTTTGAGCTTCACACAATTTCAGTTCCAGTTCTGTTATGCGATTCAAAGCCAGTTCGTGGGTGTCACTGCACTCCTGAAATGTTGACACAAGATGTTGTAGATGACTGTGCTGGTTGGCTAAGTCCAAGTGTTCTATGTGTAGCTGAGACAGCTCATTCTTGAGGGAGGTGTTCTTTAAATTTATATTTTCCACTTCTACTTCGCTGTCTTCCCTTTCCTGGAGTAGTTGGTTGCATAGAGCTTTGGAAGCCTCAAGCTCCTTCAATGTAGCTCTTAATTTTGCTTCCATCTCCCTGATTGTGGCACTGCGGGTCATCATTTTCTTTGAAATTTCAGTCACCTGGAATGTGTAAAGATAAGCAGCTAAATAAAAGTGTAAGAAAAGGTGTTCTATTATTAAGATTAGTAGGAGGTAGATGTAAAAAAAAAAAATATTAATTAAGTTAAAAATAAGTGATGAATTTATTGTTAGTGAGTTAATATTACAATTAGTGAGATAAAATTTATAAGGAATTACATAGAAATGTTAAACAGAAGTGAAGTTACAAGAAATACACTGCTTATAATATGGGTAATTACAAAGAAACTTGATTGACAATAACAAGTCTATGACACAACAGAATTTTTAAATTAAGAGATCAGCTTTAATGAGCCTATTTTTGTGCAGTAAATTATGTCGTGTTTATTGTCTGAGCGAATGTTTTCGTCGTCACCCGTTTCGTAGTACACCCACATTTCGCCAGTTATGTTTAAGTCCCATGTAATAGGGGCCGCGCAGCTAGCATATATACAACTTCCCGACATCAATCGTCGGGCAGTTGCCCACCAGATACGACACGACATCCATCTGGTCGGAGGATCCTCCTTTTCTAAAGAGTATGAGTGAACTTTACACCCTGTTCCTCATATCTCTTCAAACCTGAATTAACACATAGAGTACTTTTATCCCGATATTCCCACGTGATCAAGATTTTTTCTGGTGAAACTGCTTTGACATTGATTGTCGCTGAGATGAGATTGCGACTTAAATTTGAACGTTTTTAAGTACGAGATTATGCCTTCAGGCAACTTTGATTTATCATTGCTGAAATTATTAAACTATTCCGTCCCATTCAACGTAATTAACTCTGCAAAAAGGTGGTTAGTTAAAAACTTAGTGGTCTCAGGTAGTACTCGTAGGAAGCTAAAGTTGTTGAAGTCCAGTTGTCGTGAGTCAGATTAAAGTCGCCTGCCATAAAAGTATTGCCATCTGTACCAATGACTTTACCCGCTTTATCAAGGTAGTGCTCCAAAACATCAATTTTAACTTGGGATGGAATATAGACCGCGCAATAGCAAACACTGATTGCTTTGTTTTTGGTTCTAACTTGTACTTTAACTCATAAATCTTCACACAAACTGTTATAGGCGCCATTTCAATAGAATTATGATTTCTTTTTGAAATTATAGTATAATATATACCCCGCCTCCAGTTCGCTTCCTACAAAGCTCATTAAGTTCACGGTCCGTTCTAGATACATTGTAATGATAATCGAATAATTGTGTAGGTAATGAATTACAACATCATCATAATCATTAATTGATATGCTGTAATACAATTCGTGAGTCTTTGTCTTTAAACCTCTGGTACTTTGGTAATAGTTAATCTGCGAGTAATAAATTATTCGTTCATGAAATATTAAACTAATTTTACCAGAGAGTGCATGTCTTTAATAAGGCGTTCGGAATTTTCGTTTGTGTTTGCAAATTTGGATAAGCCTCCACGATGATGACATAGTGTCACGGATGTAGTCACCGATGGGGTTGTATGTTTTCTAAACTGACATTTGAACAGTTATGATATAAGTAAGGACAGAATGTCATTGTGTTGGTACAGACCTACTAATTTGCCGAATATTAATATCAACATTTTGTGTTTCAATGCAATAAGTTTAATTAAATGACTATAATGTATAGCAAAACTCTACACATAACGCTTAGTAAACATTAAAAACCGGCCAAGTGCATGGCGAAACACGCACAATGAAGGGTTTCATAGTTGAGATGAATTGATCTCAAGAACAAACTTAACATTGTAGTTAAAAACATGTCCTCCCACACATCGATATACGTCACCGTCACCTCTACAACTGCAAATGTAAGTTCACAATCGCAAAAAAAAAATATTTAATGTGATATCACTACAAATTCTGACTTTTTCCTTTACTTGTCCTGTGAGACCTTGCTTCTTAACAATTTTCTTCAATGTAGGTCAACGGGAATTATCATAATGGTTTTGATTGCGAATACTCGCAAATAAGAAACCGCGATTAATGCGACATATTTTGCTATCAAATTATGTCGAAAAAGGGTCTTGACAGACTGACAGACTGATTTTCTTTCCTTTTGAGGTACGGAGCCCTAAAAAGAACCACTATTTTCTTTACTTAGATACCTTTTTCTCGGTAATGGACCCCAGACGTTTGCTACTTACAAATAAATTGAATTGTATCGTATATGTTTTATTAAATAAAATATAGTGTGAATATCAACGTGTATGATCTTTAGCGTAGAGACAGGAGCATGCATATTACATGAGAGACAGTTAGAGGCCACGAAATAAACGAGCACCCGATTTCTGAATTGAAATGTTGAAGATGAGATCTTGTCAGACTTTACTTTAGCATTACTTAAGGCGTGGCAAGCAGCACATTGTAAGGTATTTGACACTAGCGCATCACAGCAACAAATAAGGTTCAAAGTAGCCATGCGTTTGATGTTAGTTGAATCGAATGACCACCATATTTTGCAGTTTTAATTAAATTACAAAACGCAAATTAAACTCAAGCAAAAATATGCAAATAAAAGGGAAGAAATAAGAATCAAATGCAAAAACAATTCCACGAATTCAATTCAATTATCAAACAATTTGTAGGATCAAGATCATTAGCTAATTACTAATTCAAACCGCTACTGAATTCAAATGAAATGAGATTCCGATACGTGCGTGACCTGGGTGAATGATCTTCATAAAGTACGCATCTCACAGAATACTATTACTCCTAGCGGAGAAGAATGTCAACTTCAAGTAAAAAAGATAAAACGACAGTCGCATCAGGCGACATCTAGATTTAGCCCTAACGAACTCAAATGCACGTAGATTATTTTTTTAATAATTTAGGGCAGTTGGGCAATCTCGCTTGAAAGAAAAGAGTGCCCAGAGTATTACAAAAAATAGAAAATAAAACAACAATAATATGATTACAAGTTTTAATTTATTATTTACTTTTCTATCAGCCAGATGACATCAACACACTTTATTTTTCACCCACTTTCTTTTAAGAATTTGTTTATAAGTTTTGCACAGCACTCAACGCAAGCTATTACATTGGCGGTGTTACATTGTTGTTGTTACAATTTTTTTTTTGTTTGTTACACACTTTTTTTCAGTTTACATTAATCATATTATTAACAAACAACAGAACAACTAACGTTATTTTATTATTGCCGACGCCATTAGTAACTTCGTGTTGTATTTATTGAAATAAAAATCCTACTATTTATAATAATTTAATTCCATGTCATTGTTGGACCTATCGTAAAGAACGTTAAACATGAGGATTATAACAGTTTCATTCAAGTTATCAAGTTTATCATTATTAAATATTTTTTATTTTAATATTCCAATCCAATATACTTAATGAGGTATGGATAAAAAACGACTACTTACATGGAAATCAGGATAATTTTATGGCAACATTTTGATCAGTCATTGTCGTTATCGCCAGAAGTGTTACCAGTATAGAAACCTAAAAATCATATCTATTTTTGTCTAATGGCAAATTGGAGGTTTTGCCTTAGTAGGCATTTCGTTCCTTGCATACAAAGTTGACCGGGGCTGTTGGTACATTTAATTATCTGGTCTAGCTATTGGTACATTTAATTATCTATACAGGTTACATTTTTAACCAGTGCGCAAACTATAACCATAAATTCAGCATGTGATTTTAGACCCGATAACCTAGAAATTATTCGACGGTTATAAAAAGAAAACTTTGTTTCATACATTGTGACCGCGTAGGTATTGTTTTTCAATTGTTTTTTTATTTATTTTAAAACCGACAGGAATTTTTCACGCTAGGGGAATTATTTAGAATCGTATGCTGATGATGGTTACAGTATGCGCACTGTCTGGGGATTATCATAACAGTAGCCTGGAATAAAAAATTAGGGCCAAAGTCCTATATGATATAATTAAGGAACGAACGTTGACATTATTGGAAAATAGTAGCAATAAAAAGAGCAGCAGTTGTATATGAGCTAGTATATTATGGTCAATATTTTTCACACAAGTGACAATATAAAAGAACATAAACAAAGTCGTAACTATGCTTATTTAAATCGGTGACAGACATGTGTAAATAAGATTATTCACACAGGCCAGTGCCTTCATACAATGCGACCTCCAATAGACATCCACAGTTCATTTCAGCTGAAAGACTCCCACTGCTGGACATACGCCGCCTCCCCCAATCGCCTCATCGTCCAGTCCTATGCTCTACCATCCAGCGGATGCCCGCGACTTCCACCTGATCATCGGTTTAACTTGTGGTGTTACAAAAAATCGTGAGGAAATAATAAAGTGTCACTACGTGGTACTAAGTGATATACTACTACCACATGAATAAATAACCGAGCAGAATGAAAGCTTCCTAACAAAATTATTATCTACTTTCATAGGGCTGTCACTATTGGAAATATAAAAGCCGGGCAAGTACGAACCGGGAATCGGCAATGTGCACAGACAGACTGACGGAAGAATGGATCGATAGATAGACGGACAGACGTACAGACGTCCGGAGGAACGGACGGACAGGCACTGTGACTGAGGTGATCCCATTTCACTTTCCAATTTATAAAATAGTGCTTTGAAAGATGAAATAGTTTATTAAGTTAACAGTTTGTTTTAAGTCAAAAAATTAAGTACCTTTTATAATTGTTACATATGTCCATATTTTTTTTTCTTCCTATTTTGCTTGGTTTTGGAGTATTTTATTATTTCGTTTTGTTACATGATGAATTCTAATCCAGTTTTAGGGTTCCGAACACTTTGTTGTTCGTCCGTCCGTCCGTCGGCCTTACTGTCAAGACCCTTTTTCTCAGGAACGCGTGAAGCTATCAAGCTCGAATTTATATCAAATACTCAGTCAGGTCAGGCCAACACAATCAAAAGATACAGCCGTTTATACCGCAAATTTTCGACACTCGCAAGGGAATCAAAACCTACAGGGGACTTCCCGTAAACTCAGTATCTTGAAATTTGGTAAGAAGCAACGACTTATAGCACAGTTAAATAAAATATTTTAATAATTTTAAACTGGGAAGTAAGTTTAACTCTCGTAGTAAGGTTAACTTTCCTCATGAATGCGTGTGAACTTTAACTACCTACAGGTTTTACGAAACCCTCGGGGCGTGAGTCCTACTCGCACTTGGCCGGTTTAAAAAAAAAATCAATTGGAAAACAGGGTCACGGCATTTTTATTTTTATTTAAAATGGGTTTACTCTTGACTTTAGTCTAGGTCAGAGGTGACGGAGACAAAGTCTACGATGGAGTGAGCTTCCCCAGTAAAAGCCTGTTCACTCTAACTTTGAAGAAATTCGGGTTGAACGCTTTCGGGAACACAGACGCAAGTAGTGAGTTCCACTCTTTTGTCGTGCGCATTATGAAGGATATTTGGAAGCGCTTAGTGCGAATTGAAATTTCAAAAGTACAATCTCTATGCTTTAGAATTTCTTGTCCAACAGTTTGGCATCTTTAAAAACAATTTAAAACCAAACCTCCGTGCAACACCCCTTACCTTTGTCCGCTTACTAAGGTGGCTCAAACTGGTTTGTTCCTGAGCAGGCACCGGTCGTTGCACGCTCAGCGCGCCTTGTCGGTGCCAAGTCCCTCACACATTGCTGTGCCTGTAGTAGTGTACCAGCGCACGGCGGTAATATAAAGCTTTCATTCTGCTCGGTTTTATATTCATGTGCTACTACTATACTGTATAATAACAATAAAATTATGTAATTTTGACACACAAGAATTTTAACATGTTATAACAAGGGTCCCATCGAGGTACCGTAAAACGGGGTGAATAGGGATGCAGGGGTGAATCGAAACGAAACTTTAAAAGGGATTTTAATATTATAATGATAATGGTTGTTGCCAAAAATGTCTCGTATCTATTGACTGTATTATAATTAACGATTAAGTGTCCCTATTGGCAACAAAATATATTATTACAATGTTAAAATCCTTTTTAAAGTTTCGTTTCGATTCACCCCTGCATCCCTATTCACCCCGTTTTACCTTAATAACGTTCCATTTAGTAGGTCATTTATTTTGCCCTCACCAAGTTAAGCTATTGGAATAATTATGTTAAACAAATTGAGTTAAGGTCAACATTAGTACAATTAAATCACTCCCTTGGAACCTATTTTGAATTGAGATTTTCAACGACACAAAATCTAGTGAAGACATAAGAATAATATGAAATGGTGAATTGTGGTCACTTATAAAAATATAATTAATGTATACAAAATATTGTAATACATTTTAAAAGAGTAACGGTGGAGTTTCTTGCCCCTTATTCTCCGTACGAAACTATCTTTTGGAAGTGGCGCCTTGAATCAGTTCTATTTTTTACGTAAATTTTGACGTTCAAAAGTGCCTTTTTATGGGCCTATTTCAAATAAATGCTTTGACTTTGACTTTATTTTCAAGTAATCATCATTAAACTCGAAATGTCTGTACTGAAGTTGCGAAAAGATTAGAGGTTTTAGCAATTTGAGACTTTTTGTTTCAGTTTAAAACGTCTTTGAAACCGCAATAACAGAATAGTTTAATATATTTACATCACAATAATAAACTTTTCTTTTTTCAAAGGCTTTTTTTAACTGTCTCTTGACAACAAAATTCATCAAGAAATGCTTTAGGTAGGTACTTGACAACACGAGAAAGATAGATAATTTCCATATTTCCAAAGTTGACGCCTCGCTCAGAGTTTAGCAAATAATTATCATAACACATAACGTAATCCCCGAAGGTTTAGGCAAAGGTGTTTCTTTATTACATTCACACTTCGCCAGTTATGTTTAAGTCCCATACGGGGCGAGCCTATTGCCACAACCAAGCACAAATCCAGACTCCGGGCTGCTACTGAGAAATAGCTGATGGAAAAGCCCCATGACACTTTGCCCGAATTGAGAATAAAACCCAGGACCTCACGCTCAGCAGTAGCGCTTGCGACCACTATACCCAATTAGATATTGTGTTTGTTCACAACAGCCTCACAAAGCTTCTTGTATCTAAAGGGCATTGTTGCTAGAACATTCCGCTGCATATTGTATCCAGGACCTCGTTAGTACATAGTTAACAGGCAAATCCCCTTCACTCGTCCAAGATGAAATAGATTTCAGCAAATATATACACTCACTCCTGTTGCATATTGATAGAATCGAGGCTTTCCGATGCCTAAAATAATATTCTACTTATGTTCTGAATTATCAGGATTGTGGTGAGAGGCCATGTCATAAATAAATTACTGTATTGTTCCAAAATCAACGACGGGTCAAACAAAGATGAGCCTTACGCCATTTTCTTTTATTTACTAAAAACGACTTTTCATATATTTTCATTGATAAAATGATAAAAGATTTTATTTGTTGGTTTGTAGAAACACTTTTACAAGTCAGTTATATTTTAAAAGCTAGATGAGATCGGCGTTGCCTATCTGAGAAGAAAGGCCGAAACAAATTCAAAGGTCACAGTCTATTTTAAAGTCCAGGCATAATCTTGGTCAGATCATGTGAAGACCATATAGATTAGTGTGTGAAATGGTATTTTGAAGGAAGAACCACATAGATCTACTGGCCCTGTCCAGTCAGTGCACGCATTTGTCTTTAATCATGCAGCTCAACTTAGAACTTAAGGAGCTTAGCGATTCGACGAACATCACCAAATAAAGGTCATTTGGGTAAGAAGCATAAATTACTCAAACTGCAAGACCAAGACTAAAACAGAAAAAAGACAAAAAAAATCGCATTGTCTTCACATTCACAATTAATTAAATATTCTAATTCTTTACAAAGTATACTTTCATGTCATTGAATAGAGTCCATCGATGTTAATGTGTACATAAAATCCGGAAATAATCTTGGTCAGATCATTTGGGGACCATGTAGACTGGTGTCTGAAATGGTCTTTTGTGGAAAGAACCTCAGAGTTTTGAGTGAACCTGTCCAATCAATGCACGCATTTGGCAATTATCGTGCAGCTCAACTCAGAACTAAAGGGCCTCAACGATTCGACGAGCAATACAAAAGCCTACCAAAAAACTGCCAGATCATCATTAAAACTAACTTAAAAAAACATTGTCCCCCAAAGTCCTCACATTCACAAAAAAATCATTTATTTAATACTTGATACAGTAAACATCTATATAATACAGCATTGATGCAATATAAGAAGGCAATCTCAGTCATGGTGAAGTACGCAATATTTTTTACAAGAGTGTGTAAAGGTTTTTTCAGTGTTTTCATTTAATTCAAAATGAAGCTGTTTAGTTCATCCTTAGATCTTTTTATTAACTTCCTACCATCATCATCAGGATAACCTTTTTTTAACAACGTTGAGGTCAGTTTTCAGTCTTACCGGATGCAGCTGAATAACATAACTTTACACGGAGCGATTGCCTATTGAACTTCAAAACCCAGTTACTGCGTAACACTGCTTTTGGTAAGACTGGTTGTCAGACTTCTGACTACTTATATCCCGCAACGATTTTCAAAGATCTACGAATGACATTAATTTTCTACTGTTCTATTTTATTCCTATCGTTTCACATCATAAATCTTCCCCGGGATATATTATGGTTGGATCCTCCATCGTACAACATGATGAATCATAATTAATCTCTATGTTGCTTGTATAACTAGGCAACACAGACTCGTCACTAATACTACAATCTGTTATATTATCTATAACCTCATTAATATTATAAGCTATCAACATAGCTATCCGATGTCTATTATACCAAGACAGAGATAAGGTTCTCTGAGTTAACTTAAAACCACTAACAAACTTGTTAGTGTCAAAATACAATAATTTGTCACTATGACAAAATGTCAGCTTGTGAATAGTACTATTCAACTTATAAATATAATTATTCTCGTCACCTGATAAAGAATCAGAATAAGGAAAAGCACACAACATCAGCTTTCCTATGTTTAATTTAATTAAGGTGTTCACACCATCCACTATGTCCTTTCTGGTAATACCAGTACTATTTCCTAATAGCAAAACCATAGTAGAATAATTTTCTAGGTTTGTATTTGCAATTCTTTTAATCATTTGTTTAAAACTTATGTTATGATAACTATGGTTAGTAAAACTATGGCTAATTATTAGTTAGAGACTCGTATCTCTCAGCATTGCACTTCACCAAATCCAGTAGTTCCCCAGCCTCAAACAAGCGGTCACTTAGCTGCCGTTGTGAAGTCTCATATTTCTCAAAAATATCCTTCAGCAATTGCTCCTTCTGTAATATATCATTATACAGGAGCTGGATATCAGTGTCATACTTTTCCCTACATTTATCTAACTCAGTAGTACAACTATTTAAACTTTTCGTTAGGACAACACGTTCCTTTCTAAGCGCAAGATTTAATTTTAAGAGATTTTGTTTTTTATTTCTTCTCTGTGACCGTTTAATTAACTTCTTGATTTGTATGTATTTTTTTAATTTGTTGTGACTCATAACAACAGGACATAATGGTATGGTATCATCACCAGTCAAATCTATTGTTACAGCTGGCTCACACACTGGTTTTGATTTAGTACCTACCAACTTATGAAATAAATTACTGGTGCTAGTGACCTGTTCGCTGACCTTGGTACACTCTGAGAGAGATAGTGCCTTTTGAGCTTCACACAATTTCAGTTCCAGTTCTGTTATGCGATTCAAAGCCAGTTCGTGGGTGTCACTGCACTCCTGAAATGTTGACACAAGATGTTGTAGATGACTGTGCTGGTTGGCTAAGTCCAAGTGTTCTATGTGTAGCTGAGACAGCTCATTCTTGAGGGAGGTGTTCTTTAAATTTATATTTTCCACTTCTACTTCGCTGTCTTCCCTTTCCTGGAGTAGTTGGTTGCATAGAGCTTTGGAAGCCTCAAGCTCCTTCAATGTAGCTCTTAATTTTGCTTCCATCTCCCTGATTGTGGCACTGCGGGTCATCATTTTCTTTGAAATTTCAGTCACCTGGAATGTGTAAAGATAAGCAGCTAAATAAAAGTGTAAGAAAAGGTGTTCTATTATTAAGATTAGTAGGAGGTAGATGTAAAAAAAAAAAATATTAATTAAGTTAAAAATAAGTGATGAATTTATTGTTAGTGAGTTAATATTACAATTAGTGAGATAAAATTTATAAGGAATTACATAGAAATGTTAAACAGAAGTGAAGTTACAAGAAATACACTGCTTATAATATGGGTAATTACAAAGAAACTTGATTGACAATAACAAGTCTATGACACAACAGAATTTTTAAATTAAGAGATCAGCTTTAATGAGCCTATTTTTGTGCAGTAAATTATGTCGTGTTTATTGTCTGAGCGAATGTTTTCGTCGTCACCCGTTTCGTAGTACACCCACATTTCGCCAGTTATGTTTAAGTCCCATGTAATAGGGGCCGCGCAGCTAGCATATATACAACTTCCCGACATCAATCGTCGGGCAGTTGCCCACCAGATACGACACGACATCCATCTGGTCGGAGGATCCTCCTTTTCTAAAGAGTATGAGTGAACTTTACACCCTGTTCCTCATATCTCTTCAAACCTGAATTAACACATAGAGTACTTTTATCCCGATATTCCCACGTGATCAAGATTTTTTCTGGTGAAACTGCTTTGACATTGATTGTCGCTGAGATGAGATTGCGACTTAAATTTGAACGTTTTTAAGTACGAGATTATGCCTTCAGGCAACTTTGATTTATCATTGCTGAAATTATTAAACTATTCCGTCCCATTCAACGTAATTAACTCTGCAAAAAGGTGGTTAGTTAAAAACTTAGTGGTCTCAGGTAGTACTCGTAGGAAGCTAAAGTTGTTGAAGTCCAGTTGTCGTGAGTCAGATTAAAGTCGCCTGCCATAAAAGTATTGCCATCTGTACCAATGACTTTACCCGCTTTATCAAGGTAGTGCTCCAAAACATCAATTTTAACTTGGGATGGAATATAGACCGCGCAATAGCAAACACTGATTGCTTTGTTTTTGGTTCTAACTTGTACTTTAACTCATAAATCTTCACACAAACTGTTATAGGCGCCATTTCAATAGAATTATGATTTCTTTTTGAAATTATAGTATAATATATACCCCGCCTCCAGTTCGCTTCCTACAAAGCTCATTAAGTTCACGGTCCGTTCTAGATACATTGTAATGATAATCGAATAATTGTGTAGGTAATGAATTACAACATCATCATAATCATTAATTGATATGCTGTAATACAATTCGTGAGTCTTTGTCTTTAAACCTCTGGTACTTTGGTAATAGTTAATCTGCGAGTAATAAATTATTCGTTCATGAAATATTAAACTAATTTTACCAGAGAGTGCATGTCTTTAATAAGGCGTTCGGAATTTTCGTTTGTGTTTGCAAATTTGGATAAGCCTCCACGATGATGACATAGTGTCACGGATGTAGTCACCGATGGGGTTGTATGTTTTCTAAACTGACATTTGAACAGTTATGATATAAGTAAGGACAGAATGTCATTGTGTTGGTACAGACCTACTAATTTGCCGAATATTAATATCAACATTTTGTGTTTCAATGCAATAAGTTTAATTAAATGACTATAATGTATAGCAAAACTCTACACATAACGCTTAGTAAACATTAAAAACCGGCCAAGTGCATGGCGAAACACGCACAATGAAGGGTTTCATAGTTGAGATGAATTGATCTCAAGAACAAACTTAACATTGTAGTTAAAAACATGTCCTCCCACACATCGATATACGTCACCGTCACCTCTACAACTGCAAATGTAAGTTCACAATCGCAAAAAAAAAATATTTAATGTGATATCACTACAAATTCTGACTTTTTCCTTTACTTGTCCTGTGAGACCTTGCTTCTTAACAATTTTCTTCAATGTAGGTCAACGGGAATTATCATAATGGTTTTGATTGCGAATACTCGCAAATAAGAAACCGCGATTAATGCGACATATTTTGCTATCAAATTATGTCGAAAAAGGGTCTTGACAGACTGACAGACTGATTTTCTTTCCTTTTGAGGTACGGAGCCCTAAAAAGAACCACTATTTTCTTTACTTAGATACCTTTTTCTCGGTAATGGACCCCAGACGTTTGCTACTTACAAATAAATTGAATTGTATCGTATATGTTTTATTAAATAAAATATAGTGTGAATATCAACGTGTATGATCTTTAGCGTAGAGACAGGAGCATGCATATTACATGAGAGACAGTTAGAGGCCACGAAATAAACGAGCACCCGATTTCTGAATTGAAATGTTGAAGATGAGATCTTGTCAGACTTTACTTTAGCATTACTTAAGGCGTGGCAAGCAGCACATTGTAAGGTATTTGACACTAGCGCATCACAGCAACAAATAAGGTTCAAAGTAGCCATGCGTTTGATGTTAGTTGAATCGAATGACCACCATATTTTGCAGTTTTAATTAAATTACAAAACGCAAATTAAACTCAAGCAAAAATATGCAAATAAAAGGGAAGAAATAAGAATCAAATGCAAAAACAATTCCACGAATTCAATTCAATTATCAAACAATTTGTAGGATCAAGATCATTAGCTAATTACTAATTCAAACCGCTACTGAATTCAAATGAAATGAGATTCCGATACGTGCGTGACCTGGGTGAATGATCTTCATAAAGTACGCATCTCACAGAATACTATTACTCCTAGCGGAGAAGAATGTCAACTTCAAGTAAAAAAGATAAAACGACAGTCGCATCAGGCGACATCTAGATTTAGCCCTAACGAACTCAAATGCACGTAGATTATTTTTTTAATAATTTAGGGCAGTTGGGCAATCTCGCTTGAAAGAAAAGAGTGCCCAGAGTATTACAAAAAATAGAAAATAAAACAACAATAATATGATTACAAGTTTTAATTTATTATTTACTTTTCTATCAGCCAGATGACATCAACACACTTTATTTTTCACCCACTTTCTTTTAAGAATTTGTTTATAAGTTTTGCACAGCACTCAACGCAAGCTATTACATTGGCGGTGTTACATTGTTGTTGTTACAATTTTTTTTTTGTTTGTTACACACTTTTTTTCAGTTTACATTAATCATATTATTAACAAACAACAGAACAACTAACGTTATTTTATTATTGCCGACGCCATTAGTAACTTCGTGTTGTATTTATTGAAATAAAAATCCTACTATTTATAATAATTTAATTCCATGTCATTGTTGGACCTATCGTAAAGAACGTTAAACATGAGGATTATAACAGTTTCATTCAAGTTATCAAGTTTATCATTATTAAATATTTTTTATTTTAATATTCCAATCCAATATACTTAATGAGGTATGGATAAAAAACGACTACTTACATGGAAATCAGGATAATTTTATGGCAACATTTTGATCAGTCATTGTCGTTATCGCCAGAAGTGTTACCAGTATAGAAACCTAAAAATCATATCTATTTTTGTCTAATGGCAAATTGGAGGTTTTGCCTTAGTAGGCATTTCGTTCCTTGCATACAAAGTTGACCGGGGCTGTTGGTACATTTAATTATCTGGTCTAGCTATTGGTACATTTAATTATCTATACAGGTTACATTTTTAACCAGTGCGCAAACTATAACCATAAATTCAGCATGTGATTTTAGACCCGATAACCTAGAAATTATTCGACGGTTATAAAAAGAAAACTTTGTTTCATACATTGTGACCGCGTAGGTATTGTTTTTCAATTGTTTTTTTATTTATTTTAAAACCGACAGGAATTTTTCACGCTAGGGGAATTATTTAGAATCGTATGCTGATGATGGTTACAGTATGCGCACTGTCTGGGGATTATCATAACAGTAGCCTGGAATAAAAAATTAGGGCCAAAGTCCTATATGATATAATTAAGGAACGAACGTTGACATTATTGGAAAATAGTAGCAATAAAAAGAGCAGCAGTTGTATATGAGCTAGTATATTATGGTCAATATTTTTCACACAAGTGACAATATAAAAGAACATAAACAAAGTCGTAACTATGCTTATTTAAATCGGTGACAGACATGTGTAAATAAGATTATTCACACAGGCCAGTGCCTTCATACAATGCGACCTCCAATAGACATCCACAGTTCATTTCAGCTGAAAGACTCCCACTGCTGGACATACGCCGCCTCCCCCAATCGCCTCATCGTCCAGTCCTATGCTCTACCATCCAGCGGATGCCCGCGACTTCCACCTGATCATCGGTTTAACTTGTGGTGTTACAAAAAATCGTGAGGAAATAATAAAGTGTCACTACGTGGTACTAAGTGATATACTACTACCACATGAATAAATAACCGAGCAGAATGAAAGCTTCCTAACAAAATTATTATCTACTTTCATAGGGCTGTCACTATTGGAAATATAAAAGCCGGGCAAGTACGAACCGGGAATCGGCAATGTGCACAGACAGACTGACGGAAGAATGGATCGATAGATAGACGGACAGACGTACAGACGTCCGGAGGAACGGACGGACAGGCACTGTGACTGAGGTGATCCCATTTCACTTTCCAATTTATAAAATAGTGCTTTGAAAGATGAAATAGTTTATTAAGTTAACAGTTTGTTTTAAGTCAAAAAATTAAGTACCTTTTATAATTGTTACATATGTCCATATTTTTTTTTCTTCCTATTTTGCTTGGTTTTGGAGTATTTTATTATTTCGTTTTGTTACATGATGAATTCTAATCCAGTTTTAGGGTTCCGAACACTTTGTTGTTCGTCCGTCCGTCCGTCGGCCTTACTGTCAAGACCCTTTTTCTCAGGAACGCGTGAAGCTATCAAGCTCGAATTTATATCAAATACTCAGTCAGGTCAGGCCAACACAATCAAAAGATACAGCCGTTTATACCGCAAATTTTCGACACTCGCAAGGGAATCAAAACCTACAGGGGACTTCCCGTAAACTCAGTATCTTGAAATTTGGTAAGAAGCAACGACTTATAGCACAGTTAAATAAAATATTTTAATAATTTTAAACTGGGAAGTAAGTTTAACTCTCGTAGTAAGGTTAACTTTCCTCATGAATGCGTGTGAACTTTAACTACCTACAGGTTTTACGAAACCCTCGGGGCGTGAGTCCTACTCGCACTTGGCCGGTTTAAAAAAAAAATCAATTGGAAAACAGGGTCACGGCATTTTTATTTTTATTTAAAATGGGTTTACTCTTGACTTTAGTCTAGGTCAGAGGTGACGGAGACAAAGTCTACGATGGAGTGAGCTTCCCCAGTAAAAGCCTGTTCACTCTAACTTTGAAGAAATTCGGGTTGAACGCTTTCGGGAACACAGACGCAAGTAGTGAGTTCCACTCTTTTGTCGTGCGCATTATGAAGGATATTTGGAAGCGCTTAGTGCGAATTGAAATTTCAAAAGTACAATCTCTATGCTTTAGAATTTCTTGTCCAACAGTTTGGCATCTTTAAAAACAATTTAAAACCAAACCTCCGTGCAACACCCCTTACCTTTGTCCGCTTACTAAGGTGGCTCAAACTGGTTTGTTCCTGAGCAGGCACCGGTCGTTGCACGCTCAGCGCGCCTTGTCGGTGCCAAGTCCCTCACACATTGCTGTGCCTGTAGTAGTGTACCAGCGCACGGCGGTAATATAAAGCTTTCATTCTGCTCGGTTTTATATTCATGTGCTACTACTATACTGTATAATAACAATAAAATTATGTAATTTTGACACACAAGAATTTTAACATGTTATAACAAGGGTCCCATCGAGGTACCGTAAAACGGGGTGAATAGGGATGCAGGGGTGAATCGAAACGAAACTTTAAAAGGGATTTTAATATTATAATGATAATGGTTGTTGCCAAAAATGTCTCGTATCTATTGACTGTATTATAATTAACGATTAAGTGTCCCTATTGGCAACAAAATATATTATTACAATGTTAAAATCCTTTTTAAAGTTTCGTTTCGATTCACCCCTGCATCCCTATTCACCCCGTTTTACCTTAATAACGTTCCATTTAGTAGGTCATTTATTTTGCCCTCACCAAGTTAAGCTATTGGAATAATTATGTTAAACAAATTGAGTTAAGGTCAACATTAGTACAATTAAATCACTCCCTTGGAACCTATTTTGAATTGAGATTTTCAACGACACAAAATCTAGTGAAGACATAAGAATAATATGAAATGGTGAATTGTGGTCACTTATAAAAATATAATTAATGTATACAAAATATTGTAATACATTTTAAAAGAGTAACGGTGGAGTTTCTTGCCCCTTATTCTCCGTACGAAACTATCTTTTGGAAGTGGCGCCTTGAATCAGTTCTATTTTTTACGTAAATTTTGACGTTCAAAAGTGCCTTTTTATGGGCCTATTTCAAATAAATGCTTTGACTTTGACTTTATTTTCAAGTAATCATCATTAAACTCGAAATGTCTGTACTGAAGTTGCGAAAAGATTAGAGGTTTTAGCAATTTGAGACTTTTTGTTTCAGTTTAAAACGTCTTTGAAACCGCAATAACAGAATAGTTTAATATATTTACATCACAATAATAAACTTTTCTTTTTTCAAAGGCTTTTTTTAACTGTCTCTTGACAACAAAATTCATCAAGAAATGCTTTAGGTAGGTACTTGACAACACGAGAAAGATAGATAATTTCCATATTTCCAAAGTTGACGCCTCGCTCAGAGTTTAGCAAATAATTATCATAACACATAACGTAATCCCCGAAGGTTTAGGCAAAGGTGTTTCTTTATTACATTCACACTTCGCCAGTTATGTTTAAGTCCCATACGGGGCGAGCCTATTGCCACAACCAAGCACAAATCCAGACTCCGGGCTGCTACTGAGAAATAGCTGATGGAAAAGCCCCATGACACTTTGCCCGAATTGAGAATAAAACCCAGGACCTCACGCTCAGCAGTAGCGCTTGCGACCACTATACCCAATTAGATATTGTGTTTGTTCACAACAGCCTCACAAAGCTTCTTGTATCTAAAGGGCATTGTTGCTAGAACATTCCGCTGCATATTGTATCCAGGACCTCGTTAGTACATAGTTAACAGGCAAATCCCCTTCACTCGTCCAAGATGAAATAGATTTCAGCAAATATATACACTCACTCCTGTTGCATATTGATAGAATCGAGGCTTTCCGATGCCTAAAATAATATTCTACTTATGTTCTGAATTATCAGGATTGTGGTGAGAGGCCATGTCATAAATAAATTACTGTATTGTTCCAAAATCAACGACGGGTCAAACAAAGATGAGCCTTACGCCATTTTCTTTTATTTACTAAAAACGACTTTTCATATATTTTCATTGATAAAATGATAAAAGATTTTATTTGTTGGTTTGTAGAAACACTTTTACAAGTCAGTTATATTTTAAAAGCTAGATGAGATCGGCGTTGCCTATCTGAGAAGAAAGGCCGAAACAAATTCAAAGGTCACAGTCTATTTTAAAGTCCAGGCATAATCTTGGTCAGATCATGTGAAGACCATATAGATTAGTGTGTGAAATGGTATTTTGAAGGAAGAACCACATAGATCTACTGGCCCTGTCCAGTCAGTGCACGCATTTGTCTTTAATCATGCAGCTCAACTTAGAACTTAAGGAGCTTAGCGATTCGACGAACATCACCAAATAAAGGTCATTTGGGTAAGAAGCATAAATTACTCAAACTGCAAGACCAAGACTAAAACAGAAAAAAGACAAAAAAAATCGCATTGTCTTCACATTCACAATTAATTAAATATTCTAATTCTTTACAAAGTATACTTTCATGTCATTGAATAGAGTCCATCGATGTTAATGTGTACATAAAATCCGGAAATAATCTTGGTCAGATCATTTGGGGACCATGTAGACTGGTGTCTGAAATGGTCTTTTGTGGAAAGAACCTCAGAGTTTTGAGTGAACCTGTCCAATCAATGCACGCATTTGGCAATTATCGTGCAGCTCAACTCAGAACTAAAGGGCCTCAACGATTCGACGAGCAATACAAAAGCCTACCAAAAAACTGCCAGATCATCATTAAAACTAACTTAAAAAAACATTGTCCCCCAAAGTCCTCACATTCACAAAAAAATCATTTATTTAATACTTGATACAGTAAACATCTATATAATACAGCATTGATGCAATATAAGAAGGCAATCTCAGTCATGGTGAAGTACGCAATATTTTTTACAAGAGTGTGTAAAGGTTTTTTCAGTGTTTTCATTTAATTCAAAATGAAGCTGTTTAGTTCATCCTTAGATCTTTTTATTAACTTCCTACCATCATCATCAGGATAACCTTTTTTTAACAACGTTGAGGTCAGTTTTCAGTCTTACCGGATGCAGCTGAATAACATAACTTTACACGGAGCGATTGCCTATTGAACTTCAAAACCCAGTTACTGCGTAACACTGCTTTTGGTAAGACTGGTTGTCAGACTTCTGACTACTTATATCCCGCAACGATTTTCAAAGATCTACGAATGACATTAATTTTCTACTGTTCTATTTTATTCCTATCGTTTCACATCATAAATCTTCCCCGGGATATTCCAGCATATACGACGCTTAGTTAATAAGCACTAAGCGTTTGGAGAGCAAACCCAACAATGCTCGTTGAACGATCGATGCAATCTGCAATACAGCTAATGTGTTGCGTAATAGGGTAGCTGTGGTTTTGGGGTATTGCTGTTTGTATTGAAACTTGTTCATTTGTTAGCTGAAATTATTTGATGAACTACGTCGATGTACTTCATTAGGCCTTTTGCTCCAAATGCCTTTATTTGGCGAATTACATTAAATAGGAACTTAAGAACCAATGGGACAGTTGTTGTTCTGCTTGTAACATAACCTCGTGAAAACCTTTTAATTTTTATTGAGTCAAAAACTGTTCTTGGATCCCTAAAAGACGCGCGTAAGTAAGCCCCTGTCCTCGTACAATTTGAGATCTTAGCGGATATGATAGTGACAGACCTTACTCTCAAACTCAAAGCATTTATTTCAATTAAACCATTTACATGCACTTTTGAATTGTCAAGGAGTCGGTCATTCAGAAATATGAAGCGAGTTCTCAAAATGAACATAATTGCACTGTCTACAAAAGTAAGAACGAAAGTGAGGTTTTGCAGACATTTGTAGCTGTCTGCTGAATAGAGTTAAATCGTTTTGAGATGAGACTGTCCTCACATAATGACGTCACCACAACAGTTCAGTGTAAACACATGCCATCATGTTGGACTGTACAATACTAGATGGTACAGCGATGTGTAGCCTCGGAAGTCGAACTTGTTATGACGCGGTAAGAAACAAAATTTTAGGTACTTCACAATAGCCCATCGCGGCAACAAAACAGCGATGCGTTAGATCTTAGTTAAATCGTATGACCACCAGAATAAAAGTATTGTTATGTTGCAAAATTAATTGCACGGCATAGCGGAATGATTTATAGGTATTGCGTAAGTTGATTGAGTTACCTTTATTACCTACATAAAACATAAAAACTCAACAAAAACAACACTGGGTAAGCTGTTATAACCTACATTTCTAAAACCACACCAACGCAACTCATAACAACAGACAGATCCATTATTTAACAACATACTTCCACTTTATGGAGCAGCTAAAAGCTGTTCCTCGGTTCCATCATTATTTCCAGTGATTATTGTTGAAATTCCCCTCTCCAGTTATAGTGGTAAACCGATTTTACGCTCGATATAAATACCGTTTTGTACGACAAAGTATGAAACATTGTGCGTTATAACAGGGCTGGATTAAAGAAAGAAAATACAAGTGTAGATGATCTAGTCTATTAACCAAACCTGCATCTACTTAGCTTAACTCGCAATATATTTTCATCATTACTAAGTATGGTATGGTGAACAGTTAAAAGTACATGATGACATAGTACTCGCGAACACTACATAGGTACTATATTTTACATGGCACTTTACAGGAAAACACTACTTTTAGAAGTCGATGTAGAAGGACCACTATTACGCACTAAGTCCTACTTACTACAAAAGCCAGATGTATGCGAAGCGAGTAAACTTTTGGACTGCGCTTTAACTCAAACTCAAATCATTTATTTAAATTAAACCATTTACAGGCACTTTTGAACTGTCAAGATGTCGGTCAGTCAGAAATATTAAGCTAGTTGCGCATTCCAACGCGTAGTAGAAGATAGGGCATGAAACTTCATGGACACTGTTTTATATAATATTGTTCTTGCAAATATGTTAGTTACATCTTTAATGTTGATCCTATATGTGAGAACGATGTACAAAAACCGTACACGTTAAAAGCATCCAGAGTGCAGCAAAAAATAAAAACAATACAAATTTTTTCATTAAAATAAGCATTGGCAGCTAAGTGATGACCAGTCTCAACTGACGGCGCCTGTTCACGAATATGACGTTCAACTCAACCATTTTAAAGGGAGCTAAATGATACAACACAAATCCATTTTAGCCACCACTTGGTTGAATACACCTCGCGAAAGAAGTCGAAATCAAAGTGTGCACAGCACACTGTACGCGAGTGGTAAGTAAGAAGTTTAACAAAATTGTAACCAAACTCTTAAGTCCATCCCTGGATTTTATCACGTACAAAGGTTTACTGCCCATCTTAGTACAGAAACAGAATTGTTTTAAAATGTTTAACATCTGATGATACCATTAACCATTATACGTGATATACCTATATATTTGATACCATTAACATTTGTGTTTTTGGAACTGTTAATTATTAGGAAAATTAATTTTAAGGTACTCCACTTTATAAAATTTTTAGAAACGTAGAAAGTAAGTATTATGTCTTACGATTTATCAGTTACCTCTTTAACACGCTTTTATTAGCTTCACTTGTAACTCACTAACTGAATAACTAACAAACAATGTAAAAATCTTAAAAGACAATTTTAACCAATTACTAATAGTAGTATCGTAATGAATCTTTGTATGTTTATGTAGTTGTTTATGTAGTTCGGATGACAAAACTATAATTTAGTATCTTGGAGCTGATCTGATGATGAAGCCAGGAGCTGGAACTCTTAAGTGGCTCCTAGTAATATGCTTAAATAAGTCATAACTTCATTGAGTTGAGACTTATTAACGACTAGCACTTCGCCTGCGACATCGTCCGCGTGGATTTCGAAAAAAGTATTTTCATCAGATATAATTTCTGCTTCTAACGGTAAAACAATTTTTAAAATCGGTCGGAAGGGAAGAGGGGATACACTATAATTTTTTCACTTATAGTGTATCCCCTCTTCCCTTGTCTGTATTTATTCATACCCATTTTGAGTCCATCAAGCCCCAAAGCCCTCCCATTAAAAATTTAATAACCGCAGTGTCCAGAGTTCGATTTTTGATAAACCCTGAGACACGTTTTTGATTATTTAAAATCTTATGTAGTACTGAGTTTCGAGTTATTCGGACTGCGCGTTAGAATTCTTCTATACAAACTTGAACGCCCCAAATCCCCAAATCAATAGAACATAATAGGTATTTATTTGCTTAGAATGTAGTTACATAAAAATAAGTTGATACATTAGTAATAGGATCCATGTACAGTCTGCATTAATGTAGCATGCAAATATTACATAAAACATAGGATAATAAACATATTACACGAAATCATGCACGGAATAGTAACATTTATAAATAATTCTCTCAACTTTATTTTTATTTTTGCAACGGTAAGCTTTTAATTTCGTCAGGTATTTTATTAAAGATTACAGAAGCCATACAAATCACATTTCTTTTCAATAAGCTAGTTTTAAATACGCCCGTGCTTAGTAGTTTCTGGTATTGTGATCTCATACGTGTACTTTGTTTTCTAGTTTCTATTAAAGTTGCAAATAGACATAGACTTGTGATGACAAATATTGCCAATTCAAGGATGTAAAGGCATGGGAAGGTTAATAATTTATGAGACTGAAATATAGGTACGCAACTGTCTGTTACATTAAGACCAAATATAGCTCTCAGGCTGCGCTTTTGAGCTTTGAAAACGCTTTCTCGTTCACTACAGAGGTAGTTTAGACCGGACACGGTTGTTTCGGGAGGTTCCTGTTTCGCATAAGGAGGGAGGAAACGCTAGGGTGTCACCATTGTGTGGATCGTCTGGAGGACACGGTGGAGCATACGGTGAAGGTCTTCCCAGCTTGGGCGGAGCACCGCCGTGTCTTCGCGGAAGCGATCGGCGGCGGCGATCTCTCGCGTCCGGCCCTGGTCCAGGCCTTGGTACGGAGCGAGAGGGAATGGGAAGCCGTCACCTCCTTCTGCGAAGCAGTAATGCTCGCTAAGGAGGAGGCGGAGGCGTGAGGGAGAGAGCCTTGCGCCCTCACGCCCCTAGTTTCCGAAGGAGACACCCTGAGAGTCGGGAGGCCCGGATCGATGGTGCGTCGTGTTCTACGTGCACCTCAAAGATTTGTCAGTGGGGTCCGATAGGGCCCATGCCTGCCAGGGTCGCTGGTTGTTCTAAAGAGATATCGTGGCCCTGGCACAGGCAACTGAAGGAACACGGGTGATTTTTGGTCAGTAAAAGTCTGACACGCCCTTCCACTCCACCCAGAGAGAGAGAGGGAGAAGTCAATTGATGATATCCCACCCAAAAAAGAGGGGGTTGCTTACAAAAATAAAAAAGTACAATCATTATTTTATATTATTTACTTCAATATATATATATATATATATATGTATATTTTCATGCCAAGTTTCAAGTTTATTAAATCAAGGTAAAAGATTTTTCAAACAAAAAAAAATCCACGCTTCTTTTGACATAATCGTGTTTTTTTAACATATATGTACGATGCAGGAAGAAACATTTCATTCTCATATTCTTTTCAGCATCATTCTACCACCGTTTTTAACCCCTATTCTCTCCCCTTGCATCCGTTTTCGCATCCGCCAGCATCCAACTACATGGCCTATATTTTCTTCCAAATAAAATAGAAAACCGAACTGTATAACAATAATCAGCATAATTATGCCTATACAGCTATAGCGTTATTATTCCGGATTTTCATCAGGGTTACGTACACATAAATTTAAATACATGTTTTAAGTTCACAATTTGTTTAAACTATTCGGCGTATGTCTCACAATGTAGTAGCTTTCAAGACATTTGTGGTTTTTCATAGAAGAAAACTGACTGCAGACAAACTCTCGTAGTTACAATTATTTTTGTTTCACTCTCTCATTATTGACGTTACTTCATTAAGATGAAAGTAGGAAAATGAATAAAAGACGTAGATACTTAAAAATTAATTCCGCCTGGCAGCTGCCGTTAATGAATCTGTTTGATGACTCTTAAGCCTTTTACTTCTGTAATAATACCATTAACTTCGTTATTATGTATTCATACATACCTGAATGTTCTCTCGTGAAGGTAATTGTACTATTTTTTATTATCAGTTAAAGTTTGGTATGAATAAAGGGACGTGCACACTGGTGAGCGGTGCCTTTGAGTCGCACTGTCGCGTCGCGTTTATTTGTGGCAGCCCTAAAAGGCTAAGCGGATGATGATGATGATGATGACCGGCTGTCGCTGAAAACCAGTGTCTCGCCTACGGCTGTAGCGATATGCCGAGCGACGTCGGTTTTGCGTGACTTATATTTTCCCCCACCAGCAATGTCGATTCTGTAGAAATCTTACCGTGTATTTTTAGTTCCCTGGCTTTGCTAAATTTGAAAAAAAATATGTACATCTATATATTGTCTGCTTCTCCCATTAAAAAATTGAATCCCAAGACAACCATTACAGCCTATGAGTCATGGAGGAAGGATTCTCTGTGGCCACTCCCTTTTTGTTGTAATTATTGTTGACGCTTTTACGAAGGTCTCAGTGCTTGGCATGCCCAAATTGATTGTCGCTGACCGTGGGCGAAGAAAGAAAGGAAGAAAGGAAAATATTTATTTGCACACAGTTGGTGAAACACAAAATACAAATGACAAAAAAAACAACAATAGTGTGTGCCTCACAGCTGCGCCAAAAAGGTTCATTTCAGCATTAATGCCAGACAGATGCTGTCTCACGTTGGTTTTTTAATAAACCTTTAGGGACAAGTGACGGGGAGTAAAAGCAGTTTCAACAAGAATTTCGTTTCCAACTTGGGTACGTGAATTGGGAAGCGAATTATATTTAATAACACCTGAAATTTCTCAAAGAAACGGTCAGGCTGAGCGATATTACAGAACCGTTCTTAACATGATAAGACTTGATGTTAACTTTAGTAATGAAAAGTTGTCAGATTTAGGCAAATTACAGCTCATTCTGAACATTATGAAGCATAAACCTACTCAATATTCACCTATGAATCCGGCAGCCAAGCTACTACACCCATCCTACGCTCTATTGGGCGTGATGTGGCCATGGAAGGGACGAGTCCCAATCGGGAGACCCTACGTGAGCTGGCCAGACAACGCGTTTCCGAACTTCTTGACGAGAACAGAGTACAACAAGACGCCCGCGTTAATGAAAAAAGATAGCCAACCCGCAGTTTCACTCAAAACTCAAAAACTCAAATCATTTATTTCAATTAAACCATTTACAGGCACTTTTGAATTGTCAAGGAGTCGGTCAGTCAGAAATATGAAGCTAGTTGCCCATTCCAAAGCGTAGTAGGTACCTATGGAGAAGAACGGGCAAGAAACTCCATGGACACTCTTTTAAATAATAATGTTTTTACATATATCTTAGTTACATCGATTAATGTTGTTCACTATAAGTGAGAACGATGTACAAAAAACCGTACACGTTAAAAGCGTCCAGAGTGCATCAAAACATAATTAAAAACAATCCAGCTAATAATTTATTAAAATAAGCCCTGGCAGCTAAGAGATGACCAGTCCCAACTGACGGCGCCCGTTCACGAACATGACGCATGGATCAGCACCATTCAGCTCAACCATTTTGAAGGGAGCTAAATGATCCGACACACGCGCCACCGTCAGCGAGACATTTGAGTGAGCATGACATACTATCAGCCGCCAAGGCACATTCAAGTCAATCTATGACATTACCCGGTAAATGGTAGCTCTATAGTACAAAGTACTCACATCTGTGCAATGCATCTATATAATAAAAAGGAGATTGAGTTTATATAATGCAAATAAATTCTTACTATCTTCAGCAGCTTCAACAGTGATTCGAATGTCAATTAATTAGTTGTGGTGTGGAGCAGGACCGGCATTAAGCCAGGCATTTTTATCAGTTATGTAGTCCTCCAACCTATAATATGCCTGCCTGAATAGTGTGCGTTTAACAAAGGATTTGAATTTTGTCTCATTCAGTTGAAGTATGTGGGGAGGTATTTTATTATAACATTTTAGACAGTACCCCATGAAAGATGAGTCTACTTTAGCCAGTCTGAAACCTGGTTGAACTAATAGGTCCCGATTTCTAGTACTATAATTATGTCTTTCACCTCTTTTACTGTAAAGATGTAAATTTTTTCTTACGTACATGATGTTTTCATAGATGTATTGACAAGGTACAGTCATGATGTTAATATCCTTAAACAATTCCCTTAGAGAATCGCGCCTGCGGAGATTATATATGGCTCTGATGGCTCTTTTCTGCAGAATAAAAATAGACTCGATGTCTGCAGCCCGTCCCCAAAGCAAAATACCGTAAGACATGATACTATGAAAGTAACTAAAATAGACCAGCCTCGCGGTATCTACATCAGTAAATTGACGGATTTTTCTGACAGCGTAAGCTGCTGAACTTAGCCGTCCTGCTAGAGATGTTAAATGAGGACCCCATTGTAGCCTTGAGTCGAGCGTGATCCCCAAGAAAACCGTTTTATCGACGAATTCTAGCTTCTCTTGATTCAATACTATCTCACAATCACTACTCTTGACGTTTGGTAAAGAAAATCTTATGCACTTAGTTTTATTTCCATTTAGTACTAAATTATTAGCCGTGAACCAATTTTGGACCAGCAGTAGGGCGTTATTTACGTCGTCAAAATTTGAAGCACGTCTATCTACCTTAAAAATTAAGGAAGTATCGTCAGCAAATAACACCATTTGTGGTTGATTTATTAATAAATGGAGTAAGTCATTAATATATACTAAAAAGAGGAAAGGACCCAATATCGAGCCTTGTGGAACACCCATTTTTACCTTTAAACCAAGTGAATTGACACCATTTATTTGAACTTGCTGTTGTCTATCATTTAAATAAGATTTTATTAAACTAAGCGCAAGTTTTCCAAGTCCGTAATGCTCAAGTTTCAAAAGCAGGGTTTCGTGATCGACGCAATCAAATGCCTTGGAGAGGTCACAAAAGATTCCTATGGCGTCTTGAGCATCTTCCCACGCGTTAAAAATATGTTTTAATAAGGTAACACCAGCGTCGGTCGTACAACGCCCTTTGGTGAAACCATACTGTTGCTCGTGAAGGATTTTATTAGTATTAAAATGATTGAGCATCTGACTAAGCATTATCTTTTCAAAAACCTTGCTGAAAACCGGCAACACGGACACAGGTCTATAATTATTAGTGTCTTTACTGTCCCCGGATTTGAAAAGTGGTATTACCTTACTGTATTTCATTAGATCCGGGAAGACTCCTTGATCCACACACAAATTAAATATTAAGGCTAAGTAAGGTGCTATAGTTTCAATTATGGAGGTACAGACTTTAATAGACATTCCCCAAAGATCTTCGGTCAATTTGATCTTGATTTGCTTAAAAGATTTTATTACTGTTAAGGGGTTAATATGCTTAAAGTTAAATTCAATCGGGCAGGCAGAAATATTCGCCCTCATTAAATCAAAAGCACGCGAGGGCGAAGAATTTAAGATTTCAGTGGTTTTTAGTGGGACACTGGTAAAGAAATTCACAAATTCCTGAGCAACTTTTTTGTTATCGCAAATGAGACCACGTGACGTCTCCAGTGTGTAATCAGAATTTTGCTTTTTGATCCTGTTCGTTTCATTATTGATAATTTTCCAAACCGTCTTTATTTTATTGTCTGCTGATTTTACCTTGTTGCTAATGTATAAGGCTTTAGCAGCCTTACAAGTGTTCTTAAAAATTTTTGAGTAAGAAGCAACATACTTATTAAAAGTTTCCGTGTTAATATAAGGCTTAAGGCCATACAGCTCGAAAAGTTTTTCCCTACTTTTCCTAAGTCCTTTAGTTGCCCAGTCACTAAATAAAAACTTAGGGCTGATACTTTTAGACTTCTTCTTAAAAATATTATTAAACTCGGTTTGAACTACCGAAAAGAATTCTTTATACAAACTATTAACATTATTCATTGTAAGGTCCTGATTACTTAACTTACAAATTAAAGTGCTTTTAAATTTATTTAAATTGACAAATGTTATTGGTCTGGATTGTATCTGCACTTTTTGTATCGCTATGTTGGACTCAAAAGTTACGGTTTGACCGCTGTGATCTGAAGGGAGATAATTAACGATAGCTTTATCTAAATAGTCGCAGCAACAAAATACATTATCAATACATGAAACAGAAGTTGTAGTTGTTCGGGTTGGTTCCAAAAACACATTTGACAAATTGAATGATTTAAACAAATTCAATAATCTACTGGTATTTGAATTATTTTCTAAAATATTAATGTTAAAGTCTCCACAGATAATAACTGATTTATTACCAGTTGCAAGTTTAGCCAAAACATCTTCCATTACTGACTCAAATATAGAGAAGTTTTGATAATTTGGGGGTCTGTAAACGCACACTATAACATGCTTATCTAGCTCAACACAAGACAGTTCAACGCTATGTTCAACCGATAGTTCAACTATGTCTTTACGAGCTTTTGATTTTATACAACGTTTAATTAGGATTAGTGAACCACCACGCAGCATTGATTTTCGGTTAAAACAACTGGCCACATTATAATTCTCGTAATTAATTAACATTTCAGAATCTTTTAACCAATGCTCAGTTATGCAAATAATGTCAAACATTGTTTTTTCTAAAAACAATTCAATTTCCAATTGTTTGGAGTTAAATCCTTGAATATTTTGATGAAATAATTTCAAGGATTTCTGCTTAGCCCCTTTTCTACAGTTAACTATTGTAGTGCTAGAAAATACCTTTTTGTTTTTAAGTGGAACTGTAGTATTATTGGTACCTTCTGTTGTCTTACAAACTAGTTTAAATTATCTGAGCTAACCACCTCAACATTAGTACTATTACTAATAGTGGTGCTAACTAAAGGTGACTTCGACATACTACTTATGTCTGGGTTAATAATAAAAGCTAATAGTCTAGCTATTTGACGTCTAAAACTAATCGGCAGATACACAGTATCTCTAGTCGACTTTAGCTTTTCAACAAAAATGTTGGTGTCAAAAAATACAAACTTGTCACTATGGTGACTAACTAAGAAATGCATGTAATTATTTAGCATGTGAATGTAGTTGTTTTGCCTATTTGACAATTGCTCAAAGTATGGGAAAGCACACAAAATTACTTTCTTGCAATTTAACTTTAGTAGTTTGGTGACACTATCAGTGATGTCATCTTTTGTTACATTATAACTATTACCTATAAGTACTGTAATAATGCCATTTGGATCATATTCATTCCTAATTATTGAAGACATTATTTGTGTGTAGGAAGTCTGTGGCATACAGAAGTTTTGAGAAGAATGACTCAGGTTGTTGCTAAGTAATTTTCCTAACCCTCTTCCAAAACTATCAGAAAACATAATGGATAAGGAACCAACTTTACTAGTACAAGGGAGAGAGCTAGCTTCCGTCTGCACTACTTGCACTGGACCTTGTTCAATATCTGGAGTATCTATATTAGGAATGGAGACCTGAGCAAGTTCTGACTGGGACGGGTTCTCCGTTGCCTCAGGTTGGAGCTTGCCAAGTTCGGATTTCCTTTGCAATGAACATTGAGGGCCGCTGAGAGTCAGCAGGTCCACTTTGACTGCTTTAGAATTGCACATGTCCACTAACTCATTTGCAGCAAGGATGTGCTCCTGAATTTGTTTTTCAGACCTTACATACTTAGTATACAGTGAATGAATTGACTCTTCCAGTACCTGAATTTCAGACTGCAAGCGTTGAGTATCAATCTCATAAATGTTTTTGCTGTCTTCTAATTTAATTTGGTAGTTATTTAATTTACTTTTAAGAATACCACGTTCCTTTCTTAGTTTAATATTATTGGAACTGTGTTTTTGTTGATTCCTAAATTTATTGCATTTATTTATGATTTTATTTAGTTTTGCATATTTTTTTATTTTATTTTGACTTACTTTATAACTACTATTATTATGTTTTAATATAGAATCTTCAGTAAGGTCTATTGTTATTAAGGACTGAGGGTTGCAATTACTATGAAATAATTCCTTGTATAAGTTATTTGTTTCCTTAGCTTGAGTACATTCCTTTTGTTTCTGGAATTTATTTATTTGTACATTTGCATAAACTAATTCTTCTTCTAGGTCCCTAACCTTATGCAAAGCCTCCTCATATAAGTTACTGCAGTTGTTGAAACCATCTGTAATTAACCGCAATTTGTCCCGTTCATCAACAACATCCAGGTATTGTCGATGTAGGTCTACTAGCTCCTGTTTTAAGCTAGTATTTTTGTAAACAACCTTCTCGACTTCTTTCTCACTATCCTCTATTTCCTGTAACAGCTGTCACTGTTCACGAAGTCGTTTTTGTGCACAAGGGCAGTCAGTTTGAGGGCAAGTTAGGTATTGTCGCATGGACGTTATGAACTGAAACTTATAGCAGATTCGTATGGTAAAACCACTCAGAGCTGATTTCACCAATGAGACTGAACGCGATCAGCACATAAACTATTTTAAACGTCGTCTATGTCATTATTTTCAATGGAATATTGACACTGACAGCTCTTGAACGCGTTTTCGATTCATAACTTTGTGGCGTGGAGAATGGACGCCTGATGTATGCAGTGCATTCTTCAATAGTAAGTATTTCTACCTATTTATTTCTTGTTTGAGACATGTCGACCTCTGTTTCATGCTTGAAATAATTTGGGTGATTGAGTTGGGACATGCCGAGGCCTCTTTCATATGTGTTTCAAAAGGGTTAAGGCATCCTGAGGGCTCTGCCCTAATGATGTACAATCTCAAATTCACTTTTGATCGAGGATTTGGTGACGCTTAGTGTTTGTTCACAGTAATCGGTACTTGAACTTGATGTAAGTTAGTAACATCCAAAGGGCTCTGTTTCTGATTATTAACTTATGTTTATGGTACACTATCCAAGAAAGAGCATTATGCAGTATTACTGAAGCACGCTGAGGCCTGTTTCCTTCAGTTATACGACTGAAAACGAATGTAGAACTAACACAAACAGTATAACTGTTTCAGGCACTTATGAAAATTATCGTAAAGATGGTCTTTCAGGACCATCAGGGTCCTGTCTGCTCCACCATTAAATTAAGCGGGCGAAGACGCACTGCTGTTAGGAGAGGCCGTATTAGCAAAGTATCCTGCGATTGTAGGCGTGGCGGCTGGATGACGTCACAAGGCGCAAGAGTAGGGCAGACTGACAGCTGCAGCGGCGAGGTCATCTGCTCGTTCATTTAATTTTGGGCGCTTGGAGTGTTAGGCCGGGTTTTAGCCAGGCGTTTAGTTAATTGTGTTTTATTTAAGATCTATTTTTGTTATTTGTTTGCATAAAGGATTTATTTATTTATTTCTAGATTTTTTTACAAATATTTTACACATTAAATATAGGCTGGTTTAACATTTATTTTGTTGTCTTAATATTTAAAAAAAAAATCTACTTGTTTACTCTGCTTACAATATAATACTATAGAAAGTGTTGTTCCTTCCCTGTAAAATAATCCCACACATCACGGTGCATTTCGATGCGACATACGCCTATATATTTTTTTTTTAAATGTAGTTAATAAATGTCGGGATATAATAAATATGTTGAATTTCGAATTAAAATATTCGTTACTCAGGTTTACGAAAATAATAAACCGAGTACGCAATAATCTTTAATATAAACGAAAACAACGCTAATATAAATTATTTTCTCACACACAGTTAATTTTTTTATTGCGCGGAATAAAAAATAATATGAGTAATCAAAAAAGCCGGAAACGGCTGGTGCTGGTTTTGTTTAGTTTAGTTCATCTATCTAACCCTTAAGAATTAGAACTAAAACTAACACGCGTACACACATCACGAGGTACCAACTAGTGATGACTTGCGCAACTTAGTGCGGTACTGGGTGGTGCAGACATTTTTCCCGTGTAGAATCGAATTGAAACGAAATTATCTTGATGCAGTACGACTTAAACGCTTCCCGTATTTTTTTCAGGATTTGGTAAGAGTAAAAATTACCATAGCAAAACTATATATATCCCTTTCTTACTCGTCGGAAAACATAAAAAACTGTTCTGCGCACAGCAAACTGAAAACGATTTCTGGCACAGCACTGAGATGAAAGCTAGCACGTGTCGTAAACAATTCGTAAAGCGTTGAACCTGTTAAACAAAGGCAAGTTTGATTTTACAAATACTGCTGTCACGTAGACGTATAAACTACCCTGTAGCAGTATTTAAAATAAAGTAAGAAAGTTAAAGTAAGCGGCAAAGCATTTCTTTATTAACAACAAAACATAAAAAGATAACATTTTAACTCAACTTATATTACCTACCTTCACGATAAGCACGACACAATATCCAATACCACACATGTAATCAAATTTTAAATTATTCATACACCCATTCAAAACACAGACATTAAACCAAAGACATAAAATATAACAGCGCACG
This sequence comes from Dasypolia templi, assembly GCA_963555695.1. Taxonomy (NCBI): domain Eukaryota; kingdom Metazoa; phylum Arthropoda; class Insecta; order Lepidoptera; family Noctuidae; genus Dasypolia; species Dasypolia templi. The sequence continues at coordinate 22,060,750 of OY743152.1, forward strand.
GTTCGGGGCTGGCCACAGAAACTCGTAATCCTGATACAATATGTACGACCACAAACCATAAACCTTTTACTCTGCTATGGCTATGAATAAATAAAACGGTTAAATTTTTTAAGGCGACGTGTGTTAGGGTGGCTTTAGAAGGCAGGAAAGTACACATGTAGCAAGTATTCTATCTGTCATCATAGCTGCCGAAAGACGTCCACTGCCATGGCGCATAGGCCTTCCCATCAAATAAATAAATAGAATAGTTTATTTTCAACTTCAACAAAGAGGCCTAAGGTAAGTAAAGTTTTATGTTCGAGTTGCAGCCAATACCTAAGCTAAGATAAATTATAGGTATCTGCGCCCACTCTCGTTATCATTATTATGGCAATAGGTTCGCCTCCTATTACACAGGACTTAAAACATAACTGGCGAAATTTGGATGTTGCTTTAGGTACACCTCTGCTTAACCTTTGAAGGACTACAGTCGTGATGATGTTATGATTTATTAAATGGTCATGAAAGAATATACCCGAATCATTAGCTTATTTTTAAATTAGTTTAAGGTCAGTTGATTATTCGACTCTTAAAAAAAAATAGCAACAAATTTTCACAGCATGTATACACCCTAACGTATTTTGCGGATATTAACAGGGTTTAATGTTTTATCCAAACGCGGGGTAACACCTAATATGATTTATTCTCAGATATAATTTTATATTCACAGCTTTAACATATACGCAATTTACATCCCATATCATTTGCTGTTGTTCTCTAGTTCTAAACGAAAATTAAACATCTTCAGAACATTGTTTTATTTTGTTTGTTAATGTTGTCTTTGTCAGGTTGCGTTTCGATGTCTTTATTTTTAGGGTGGGAAATCATCAAATGACTTCTCCGGATCTGGGCGGAGCCGGAGGGCGTGACAGACCTTTTCTGAATAAAACCCACTCGTGTTCCTTTAGTTGCCTGTGTCAGGCCACGGTATCTCTTTCGAACCGCCCGCGACCCTGGCAGGCCACTCCGTATATTTTTATGTTAAAACAAGAAACTTCACACGGAGAAATTCACGAGTCGAAGCTAGTACCAATCATATGGTACCTACTTATTCCTCTCTCTAACATACCCAGAGTTTCAGTAGCTCATTCTGATCGTAACAAATGAAGCCATCCATTCAAGAGTCGGAACAACTATAATATTTCAAAACATATGTTCTGTCTGGCATGAAGTTGAAATATAAAAGCTAGCATTCCTTGTTGACAGCAAGTAAAGCATGAACATTTTGCAGAATAATTTTTTTGATCATAAGAACGGTAGTTTTGGTTGTCACTCGCAGAAAACCTTTGAATTATTGTTGATTAAAAACTCTGTCTCGATGATTATTAGACATGGTTTTATTTTGCCCGAAAATATTAATTAAAACATAACAAAGCAAAGGGTTAGGCAGAGGTAACACTTGTACACCCATATTTCGACAGTTATGTTTAAAACCCATGTAATAGGGGGCGAGCCTATTGCCATCAACCGGGCACAAATCCAGACTCCGGTCTGCTACTGAGAACTTCCAGATGGAAGAACCTTTACCCGACCCGGGAAATTCCAGAACCTCTTGCTGTGCAGTACCGCCTGTGACCACTAGACCAAAGAGGCAGTATAGAAATAATTTAAAGTTTTACATATTTCCGTAACGCAACTGTCCACGGATTAAGGTGATATTAAGTGTTATTGCTCTTGCAGTTAAAATTCAAATGAAAAAAAACATATTAAGTATCTATTACTCTACTCTGCTGAATCAACATGAGAAACTTGATTAACCTATTACCTAACTATTAAGTCCTAATTCAACAAAAAATAATACTAAACCATCAAACTGAAAAAACTCAACAAAAATAAACTAAACTAAATATTTCACAGCAAAAACACGTGTAAAAATAAAAATTAAGATTCGAAAAACTCCTCAACTATACTGAAAAAACTCAGAAACAAACTTGCGGCTGCCAACCTCTCGATAAAATTGTGTTCTCGTAAACAATCGATTAATAACGTCGCCGGGGTCGCGGAGAGGGATGGAACGTCAACTCGATTACAATAGGGCATTATTTAAGAAGCCGTAGATGGTTGGGACCCATGGGAGAGAATTGTGAGTGGATACGCTGCGTTGAAGGTCTCAGAACGTTTTGGTCGAAGTGTCGATGGGCGAGCATACCAAAACAATGTTTTTTTAGTAACTAAACGTTTGGTTTGATTTGACTTGATTTTGAGGAATATGGCCAGCAGTCTGTCGAATGAAATGATGATGATAATGATGATGCTGCGGTTAATGGCAAGTTGATTGGAGGCAGGAAGGTACCTCTCTGATAAAATGTTCAGAAAAAAGGAAATGCAATCGTCCAATCGGCCATCCTTCGTGATTTTCTAACTTTAACAAAAGCATCGTCAGACGTCAAATATATTCTTTTTGTGGCTCAATATACAGTTGAAGGAGACACGTTTTAATCTTTACAATCACACAAATGTCTAATGCCTTGTCCAACTGATCTGACCCACTGCTGAAAATGGACTTCTGTTTGCAATCACCACATTGCCTGGGCCTGTTACTGCACAACTGTTTCTAGGTTATAGTACACGAAGGTAGGCAAGTACTACAGAATACCACCTGCTAAGATCCTTACATACTCCTTTTGCTTCGTTTACGTTCATACATCTGGTTCACGCACACCAGTTGCAAGTTTTCTAAATATACGATATGACACTAATGTTATCTGTCAGTCACTATGAATGACGGGGAAAGGTACGCGGTGAGCCAGGCCTATATGATAGAGGATGGTGTGAAAGTGAGATATAATTAATCAACATAATACGGAATCAACAGGATTCTACAGGTACACTAAAAAAGCTGCGGTTCTAATCCAAGTCTGCATCCAAATGTTTCAAATTCTCAAGTTCCCCCGGTGTGGTATTCTTGTGATTTTACGACGCCATTCAGCACTTTCTCAACTCAATTATTCTTTGTCTAGTATTCTTTGATCCAACTTATTTTATTAGTGTCTTTAAATTGTCATGTATTGATAATGTATTTTGTTGCTGCAACTATTTAGATAAAGCTATAGTTAATTATCTCCCTTCAGATCATAGCGGTCAAACCGTAACTTTTGAGTCCAACATAGCGATACAAAAAGTGCAGATACAATCCAGACCAATAACATTTGTTAATTTAAATAAATTTAAAAGCACTTTAATTTGTAAGTTAAGTAATCAGGACCTTACAATGAATAATGTTAATATTTTGTATAAAGAATTCTTTTCGGTAGTTCAAACCGAGTTTAATAATATTTTTAAGAAGAAGTCTAAAAGCATCAGCCCTAAGTTTTTATTTAGTGACTGGGCAACTAAAGGACTTAGGAAAAGTAGGGAAAAACTTTTCGAGCTATATGGCCATGCCTTATATTAACACGGAAACTTTTAATAAGTATGTTGCTTCGTACTCAAATTTTTTTAAGAACACTTGCAAGGCTGCTAAAGCCTTATACATTAGCAACAAGATAAAATCAGCAGACAATAAAATAAAGACGGTTTGGAAAATTATCAATAATGAAACGAACAGGATCAAAAAGCAAAATTCTGATTACACACTGGAGACGTCACGTGGTCTCATTTGCGATAACAAAAAAGTTGCTCAGGAATTTGTGAATTTCTTTACCAGTGTCCCACTAAAAACCACTGAAATCTTAAATTCTTCGCCCTCGCGTGCTTTTGATTTAATGAGGGCGAATGTTTCTGCCTGCCCGATTGAATTTAACTTTAAGCGTATTAACCCCTTAACAGTAATAAAATCTTTTAAACAAATCAAGATCAAATTGACCGAAGATCTTTGGGGAATGTCTATTAAAGTCTGTACCTCCATAATTGAAACTATAGCACCTTACTTAGCCTTAATATTTAATTTGTGTGTGGATCAAGGAGTCTTCCCGGATCTAATGAAATAAAGTAAGGTAATACCACTTTTCAAATCCGGGGACAGTAAAGACACTAATAATTATAGACCTGTGTCCGTGTTGCCGGTTTTCAGCAAGGTTTTTGAAAAACATAACATCACGCCTTGTATCCCCGAAGGGTTGGGCAGAGGTGTACCTATAAGTACACCCACATTTCGCCAGTTATGTTTTTAAGTCCCATGTAATAGGGGGCGAGCCTATTGCCATCAACCGGGCACAAATCCAGACTCCGGGCTGCTACTGAGAAATTCCAGATAGAAAAACCCAATAACAAGTTGCCCGACCTGGGGATCGAACCCAGGACCTCATGCTCAGCAGTAGCGATTGCGACCACTAGACCAACGAAAAGATAATGCTTAATCAGATGCTCAATCATTTTAATACTAATACAATCCTTCACGAGCAACAGTATGGTTTCACCAAAGGGCGTTGTACGACCGACGCTGGTGTTACCTTATTAAAACATATTTTTAACGCGTGGGAAGAGGCTCAAGACGCCATAGGAATCTTTTGTGACCTCTCCAAGGCATTTGATTGCGTCGATCACCAAACCCTGCTTTTGAAACTTGAGCATTACGGACTTGGAAAACTTGCGCTCAGTTTAATAAAATCTTATTTAAATGATAGACAACAGCAAGTTCAAATAAATGGTGTCAATTCACTTGGTTTAAAAGTAAAAATGGGTGTTCCACAAGGCTCGATATTGGGTCCTTTCCTCTTTTTAGTATATATTAATGACCTACTCCATTTATTAATAAATCAACCACAAATGGTGTTATTTGCTGACGATACTTCCTTAATTTTTAAGGTAGATAGACGTGCTTCAAATTTTGACGACGTAAATAACGCCCTACTGCTGGTCCAAAATTGGTTCACGGCTAATAATTTAGTACGAAATGGAAATAAAACTAAGTGTATAAGATTTTCTTTACCAAACGTCAAGAGTAGTGATTGTGAGATAGTATTGAATCAAGAGAAACTAGAATTCGTCTATAAAACGGTTTTCTTGGGGATCACGCTCGACTCAAGGCTACAATGGGGTCCTCATTTAACATCTCTAGCAGGACGGCTAAGTTCAGCAGCTTACGCTGTCAGAAAAATCCGTCAATTTACTGATGTAGATACCGCGAGGCTGGTCTATTTTAGTTACTTTCATAGTATCATGTCTTACGGTATTTTACTTTGGGGACGGGCTGCAGACATCGAGTCTATTTTTATTCTGCAGAAAAGAGCCATCAGAGCCATATATAATCTCCGCAGGCGTGATTCTCTAAGGGAATTGTTTAAGGACATTAACATCATGACTGTACCTTGTCAATACATCTATGAAAACATCATGTACGTAAGAAAAAATTTACATTTTTACAGTAAAAGAGGTGAAAGACATAATTATAGTACTAGAAATCGGGACCTATTAGTTCAACCAGGTTTCAGACTGGCTAAAGTAGACTCATCTTTCATGGGGTACTGTCTAAAATGTTATAATAAAATACCTCCCCACATACTTCAACTGAATGAGACAAAATTCAAATCCTTTGTCAAACGCACACTATTCAGGCAGGCATATTATAGGTTGGAGGATTACATAACTGATAAAAATGCCTGGCTTAATTCCGGTCCTGCTCCACACCACAACTAATTAATTGACATTTGAAACACTTTTGAAGCTGCTGAAGATAGTAAGAATTTATTTGCATTATATAAACTCAATCTCCTTTTTATTATATAGATGCATTGCACAGATGTGAGTACTTTGTACTATAGAGCTACCATTTACCGGGTAATGTCATAGATTGACTTGAATGTGCCTTGGCGGCTGATAGTATGTTATGCTCACTCAAATGTATCGCTGACGGTGGCGCGTGTGTCGGATCATTTAGCTCCCTTCAAAATGGTTGAGCTGAATGGTGCTGATCCATGCGTCATGTTCGTGAACGGGCGCCGTCAGTTGGGACTGGTCATCTCTTAGCTGCCACGGCTTATTTTAATAATTAATTAGCTGGATTGTTTTTAATTATGTTTTGATGCACTCTGGACGCTTTTAACGTGTACGGTTTTTTGTACATCGTTCTCACTTATAGTGTCAACATTAATCGATGTAACTAAGATATATGTAAAAACATTATTATTTAAAAGAGTGTCCATGGAGTTTCTTGCCCGTTCTTCTCCATAGGTACCTACTACGCTTTGGAATGGGCAACTAGCTTCATATTTCTGACTGACCGACTCCTTGACAATTCAAAAATGCCTGTAAAACGTTTAATTGAAATAAATGATTTGAGTTTGAGTTTGAGTTTGTCTTTCTTTTAGGTTTTAGTGAGAGCTTCGAAAATATGTAAACTTATTAAAATTTACTCAATAATAATTGGGTTTGGTTACTGTGTTCACAACATTTTACACTACCTAAGAAAACGATACGCTGAAATTGTTAAGGTACATACCTACTTGGGGTCATGTTTCTTACAAGATACTCTATTTGAGACCGGATTAATGATCGATACAAATGTAAATATGTGCTCGGGTGGACGAATTCCGTAGCTGATCTTATTACGAATCCATACATACGATAAGCCTGACTCAAGATTTTATCAACATGTGCGTCCAGGTGCAATTTATCATCGAGCAGTATTCCCAGGTCACGAATTGTGTTAACTCTGGCTAAGATTTCACTTTGTAGTGCATAGGGGTGTTTGAATTGGTTTTTATTTTTAGTAAAGCTGATAAAACAACATTTGGGAATACTAAGTAGTAGTTTGTTTTTAATACAATATTCTACTAAGCGATTAAGATCTAGTTGGAGTAAATGACAGTCTTGTATTGATCTAATGGGTCTAAAAATTTTAAGATCGTCCGCATAGAGTAGGAACTTAGAGTTAAGAAAACACATATCGATATCGTTAATAAAAATTACAAATAACAGAGGTCCGAGAATTGAGCCCTGAGGCACTCCTGACGTTGCGGTTATGGTGGTAGAATAGAAACCATTGACAGCTACTCTTTGTGTTCTATTTGACACATAAGAAATGAACCAACGTAACAAATCACCACGGATACCGTTAAATGCCAGCTTTTTCAAAAGCAATTCATGATCAACCTTGTCGAAGGCTTTTCGAAAGTCAGTGTATACAGCGTCAACTTGCACACGAGAGTCCATACTATTAAACAAATAGTCAGTGAATGCTATCATATTGGTTGTTGTAGATCTTCTTTTTACGAACCCATGCTGGTGCTGTAATATTTTGTCATGGACAATCGGATACAATTGATTGTGAACGAGCCTCTCGAAAAGCTTCGACAAGGCCGACAATATAGAAATGGGCCGATAGTTTTCAACATCCTGTTTTGGACCAGTTTTATGAACGGGAGTAATATTTGCTCGCTTCAAGACTTCGGGAAAAGTTCCCTGACATAAACATTTATTATAAATAATACGCAAAGGTGCACATAACGCATGAGCCGACTTATTAAGGAAAATTGGTGGAATACCGTCTGGTCCTGGTCCTTTAGTACAATCTAAAGATTTGAGGGCACTAAGTACTTGGCCAGTACTAAGCACAAGGCTACTAACAGGAGAACAATTCTCAGCATATTCAATGTCGTCGTGGGTTTGAATATTTGCGAGAGTGGAGGGTTCGTGCACCGAGTGGAAAAAGTTTGCAAAGAGATTACAAATCTCCTCGGGATCAGTTGACGATTGATTTTTATAGTGCATTGTTGAAGGGATTTGAGCCCCAGATTGCCGATTAGAAACATAAGTCCAGAAATATTTGGTGTTTATTTTAATACTATCTTCTACAGACTTTAGGTACAGACGGTAACAGTTCTTGGATTCAGTTTGGAATCTCGACCTATAAAGTGAAAACTGTTCATAGTCAGATATGTTTTGATAGGTCTTCCATTTATTCCATGCCCTACATTTATTTTTAAAAATGTGTATTAAATAGGGGGAAACCCACAAAGGAAATTTGGTAGACCTAAGTGTCTTTAGAGGAACATGATCTTTAATAATTTGGTAAACAATTTCATAAAACGTATTCAGCGCGTCTTCTGCAGACTGCCCGTGAAGTTCATCATCCCAGTTTATATTGAGTAAATCGCGATTAATAAATTCATAATTCGCTTTCAAATAATTGTGCTTTTGAACCGTCTTTCGCATCATTGAACTATTACGCAATTTACTGGAGACTAAAATATACAACGGTGGGTGATAGAGATCTGGTTTTAACAATACATCAGTGGGTGTCAAAACAGAACAGTCGGAATTACTTATCACTAAATCCAAAATCTTTCCGCTAGAGTTCGCAATATTATTGTACTGATAGGCATTGAGCACAGACATAAAAGTACTCAAGTGCCTGCAAACAGGGGAACTACCAACACACATTTGTTGCGTGGCAGCCGTGTTGTTGCTACCAGCGAGCCATCCAATATCCGAAAGATTATAATCTCCAAGTAAATAAAAGTTTTGAACGCTCCTGTCCTCCATCAAGGTTTGCAGGGACTCTAAGTATGCAACATAAATACAGTCGTGTGTTTTAGGTGGGATATATGCTGAACATATTATATCACATTTTCCTCTCGTTGCGCTAGGCAAGCGTAGGATGACATATTCAATGCTTTTTTTAAAGGCCACAAAGGGTTCAACTGTACTGGACCTTAGTCCCTTCAAAACTGCAACAAGGGTCCCACCTCCATCCTTTTTTTTAGTAGCCTCACGATCCCGGTCGCATCTGTATACAGTATAACGGTGATCAATGAACTCGGAGTCTAATATTTCAGGGGTGAGCCAAGTCTCGGTGAGTATAATAATGTCATAACAGTTCGATAAAATATTCATATATAGACCATGCAGTTTAGTGCGGAGCCCCCTACAATTTTGATAATATATAGTTAATTTTTCATCAGCCATTTTCATAAGGAAGGAAACCTAAAATAATTACAGTTATCGGGCCAATTAAAATAGCATTACGGACAATATCAAAAAACAAAAAAATATACTTAAAAATGTTCTCTTTGAAATCAAACGATCTTAATGAAGTCAAAAATATAAATATTGTTAAGTTATTAAAACTATTAGAGCACAGCATCAACAGGCGCAACAAAAATAAACATGATACACATTTAAAAAAGTACATAAAACGTCCAGAAAACACACATTTAAAATAGCAAATACAATCTCCAGACAACACAAATACATGCATCCTCCGATCGCACCGCCCAACCAGTGCCCCCGCAATGAGAATAATCAAAACAACAAGAACATCAGCCAAACAATACGACCAGTCCGCCATACAAAAAGAAAAATCAATGAGCATAAACAAAGACATATACGCAATGCCAATAAGTCCGCTAGTTATCCTTCGCGGCAGCAGCACCAGGTCTGATTTTTCCAAGATCCTGGTGTGATCGAATGGCAAACGATTTGCATTGTTCTTTTTCTCTAACCAGAATAGTCCCATGTTTAACCCACACAAATTTATAATTATGCTTTTGGGCAATTTCCTTAACGTCACGAAACAAATGTTTTCTCTTCAACGTTAGATGTTCATGCATGTAAATACGTGAAGGTGTGCCAGAAATGGTAAGTTGGTCGGAGGTCAGCCCTTTGGCTAGTCGAAAAGCACTGAGTACATTGTCGCGAAGTATACGTGAGGACAGTTTTACGACAATGTTTTTTGGTTTGTCATTCTGCTGGTGTGCATGAGGAACACGGTGTATTGCAACAATATCCCTAGTACTAATGGTGTTATTAATTTTTGAACCTATGTTTTCCATGATTGTTATTAGGTTTTCATTACGTCTTTCAGGCACATTACATAGCTCCAGGTTGCATTGTCTGGCATTTTGGTCAAGATAGTAAATTTTTGCTAAAATATCATTAATTGAGTTATTCGTATCGTTCTCCTGCCTTTTAAATTGTTTGTTCAGATCGATCTGTTCAGCGGACACATGTTCAACCGAGTTTTGCACAGCAATTATGTCATTTGTTAACTGATCATACTTTTTATCCAGCTCGGACATCCCTGTAGTTATTTGAGACTGCTCAGAGCGTATAGTCGCAATATCGTTTTTTATTTCGGTTGTCACCTGGGTAAAGGCAGCAATTTCGCCTCTGATGTTTAAAACGATATCAGATATAGTGGTAACACGGGTATCGAGTTCCTTACGCCACTCGTTGAGAGTATTTTTAAATTCCGCAGATAAATCATGAAGTGCCTGCGTGAATTCGCATTCTGGTTGTTTGCGTTTACGCACATCGCCTCTGGAATCAGGCGCCTTACATAAGTTACTGTCGGACTGAGACAAATGAGACATTTTGTTATTTACAAACGTTTTCTAGTTCAGTGTTCTAAATACAATCGAACTTAAAAAACTACTAAAAGTGATTTTTGTGGTTTATGGGGTTCGAACCTGCGACCGGTAATGTAATTCGCAGCGTTAGAAGCTTTACAAGCTTAGCTAGACTTATCGTTGGTAGAGCGGTGAAATTGGTTATCTCTAGAGGCGTTAGAACTTTGCGCAGGCGATTATGCGGACAGAAGCGGTATGCGCGGGGGTTATCGAGCGCTCCGCGGGTTGTGGTAGGTCAGGGACCGAGTTTTATCTAGATTTTTTACACAGTTTTGTTAACTTATCTCAAGATCACTTAACCGTAGCGCAGTCGAACTTTCACAAATTGACGAGTCACTTCACTGGCTTTGGATAAATTATAGTTTGATGTGAAAAAATCCACTTCTTCCGACTTAGATGATTAAAAACAATGGAGCAAAAATATCAACGTACTGTCTTGATTGCTGACAATGAGGGTAGGGTGAAACGGGGACTCTTACTGACTAAAAACCACCCCGGTGTTCCATCTCACACCTACGTCGGGGTCGCGGGAGTATATGATTCTTCCGTAACCCCGACTGGTGCTGGCCCACCTCGGTGGGCCTCCCCGTGTTGGGAGGGGGAGTGAGGTGTTTGACTCCTCCCGCAATGTCTCAGAGAGGCGCGTGTGGAACACTACGCGCCGCCACCTTGGGTCCTGATGTATGGGGGGCGGCGGAAGTCCCCAAATCTGCCGTCCCTGAACCCATTTAAAGGGGCTGGAAGAGGGCGTTGTCCGCCCTCCGCTTACGACCAACCCCTTGCGACGAGTCAGATAAATGGCCCCGTCTCCCACCATTTTTCGGCCGCAAAGGTTAGGGAGAGCGGCCAACAACATACCGACACTCCTCTTCCCCTGCGACCTCACCGCGTCCGCCATCAAACGGTGGCGAACCCGTTAAGGCCGCAGAAGGTAGGGAGAGCGGCGCACCGCAATACGACTCCTCTCCCGCTGCGGTCTCAGTTGCGATGTCACCCAAGCGGCACCGCAACCTTGGCAGCTAAGTCGTTCGGCAAAAGCTCTAACGAGCGGCCCCTCCTCGGGTTCCTTTTAGCTTCACCGTGGGGGTCAAGCCACGGTTACTGAGCCCTCCCGCGTCGTAAATGCGGGAACAAAGAGGACCACCGGAGGGGAGCTAAGAGATGACCTATCCCAAATGACGGCACCCGTTCACGAAAATGACGCATGGATCAGCGATATTTAGCTCAACCATTTTGAAGGGAGCCAAATGCACACGCGCCACGGACAGCGAGACAATTAAGTGAGCATGACATACTATCAGATTCAAGTCAATAAAAGACATATTACCCGATAAATGGTAGCTCCATAGTACATAGCACTTACACCAGTGCTATGCATTTATATAATACAAAATGGATTGAGTTTATATAATGCAAAGATATTCTTACAATCTTCAGAAGCTTCAACAATAGTTTCAAATGTTAATCAATTAGTTGTGGTTATGGAGCAGCTACTCTTAATAATCTACTATTAAACAATCAGTCCGTAATCTGGTTATTTAAACGGGAACAACAAAAATTAATTTCAAAAACCAAAGATACCAAAAAGTTAATTACTCAATTCTTGTTGAAAATACAACAATAATAACTTAGTTTACAGGCAGCACAACTGCCTCAAAAAGGTTAAACCTCAAATGGCACATAAAATACCTTTGCCTTCAACAAAACGTTGGCTTTAAGATTTTATAAAACTACATAAAATCAAATTTAGCTTGAAATCGAGATTCATTCTAACCCAATAATGGTGTTCTAGAATACGGACATTCAATCATTTTTCCTTTATGCCTCGATACTTCGGCAGTAGTCTACTGTATTTTTTCTAAATTAAATAAAAGGGCCCTGATAGGACAGCTCCGGCCAAGTAAAAACTTCAAAGGTTTTCTTAATTTCCCGGAATGAAAAGTACCCCATGTAATCTATAATCAAGACTTTATTTAAACTCGGTACTGTTCTAACAAGAAATAATTACTTACTAAGAAAATTAATTACTGTCCTTGTCTTACGTTTCCTGGCCATGGGATTATATTTTGTACACAACCGTAAATTTTGATCGTTCAAATTCTGATGTGCCATAAATTTTTACCGCAGGAAGAGGGCTCCATAAAAAAGCAATATCGAACGCGTGTAATAGAATGTTCCACATATGGGTCAATAAAAGTAAAATGGCGTTTGCAATTCGCAGTATGGTGTTATTAGCACACAAAATTGATACTGCTGACCGATCTCGGTCATGGTCGCGGCCAGCCCGACTCCCGTACGAAATAAATATTTTTATGCCTGTAAAAATCTCACCGTGAAAACTTAGGCGAAGTGAGCTGTCATTCCACTAAATGCTAAGGAATGCTCGCTTTATTTAAATTTACACGGTGTGGTTTTTACAGAATAGTTAGGCTATTTCGGATATGGGTGATGTTTATTAGTATAAAACCGCACCGACAAAAGAGAAATTCTATGATATGTCAACGTTTTTGGTTTGAAATCAATAATAAAGTTTCATTCACACACGTCAGTCACGGCAACGTCAAGTCAAAAACTATAATGACGTCACTACCAGCGCGTCTCAGTCGAAGTCTCGTCAACGGCATGTCAAAAAATATGAAAACAGAAGAAAAAAAATCTGGGTACCAAATATCATCCAAATCCGTTCAGCCGTTTTGTCGTGAAAGCGTAACAATGAAGCAAACAAACTTACGTTCGCATTAATTATACTTCAATGTTGCATCCGAAGAGATTTAACATACATTGTAGTCCGTCTTGTATTGCAATACATTGCCACCCTGTTCAAAGATTAAAAAAAGAAATATCCATTTGATAGTCTATGTCATCTGTCAGCTGTCACCTCATTCGTTTTAGAGCTCACTGCTTACTCCATTCCACAATAAGGGGGTAATAGTTACATGGGTGGGTAGGGTGTTATCTCTTCGGATGCAAGCAACATCTCGTATAACTTTGGTTGAAGTTCACTTAGGGTAAGTTCAATTAACCATAAATAATATTAAGTTAGGATTAAATGATTAATATAATCCAAAGTACCAGGATTCTAAAAACAAGATTTTTGTATGAAATAAAATCTTTGAAGAGCTTGGAGTCGACGGTAAGTGCCAACCACACTTCCTATTCTACATTAATTTTTTATTTATTAATCAAAAACATACAGTTCACATTTGTTATGGTACAAACATACCACACAAAGCATCTTGGTGCCACTACTTAGGTATTAATTATACATCGAAAAAATTTACGTACATTTTTTCTGATCGCACTGCAATCCAGAAAGTATATTTTAAAAACCTTCGAGCAGTTATTCGCATTTATTACATTGCAAATTTAATTTCAACTTCCAACTGCGTATTTGTCACGAAGAAAATTTGTAACCGAGGCGTTTATATGACTGACTGACTGACTATCTTTTAACACACGTCCCTAAAATTAACGTGACTTGACGTGACTCACATGTGTGCATGAATCTTAATAATAATTTTAGGTTACAATTATAATGACGTAGGTACAATTAATTTCAGTCACGTATTCGTAAAATATCGAGCGATTTCGCAAATAAGTACCTTACAACCTTTAAAAGCTTCTGTAATATAAAATTTTCTTTCACGGTCACCAAACACAGGGATTATTAATCAAATTTCTATTCGATGGCGAATATTAAAGAAATTTTAAAGTTACAAAGGAAATTTCACCTTTTATAACGATACCTGTTTGATTAACGTTTTTTTACTGTGGGCCCAAGTAATTAAAATCTCTTGGATTTTTCGGGATGGTAATAATATAGATTTATATTACGGTTTATAAAATTTATATTTTCGGATTTTCAGGTTGATAAGCTGCGTACCCGGGTTACAAGTTAGGTATGTATGCACTTACTTGTTGAATTTCAATATTGTCAGAAGAAATCCAGAATTTTATAAAATCGACTTCCCTTTAATCGCACAAAACACACGCGTCAAAGTTTGCACTACGTGTTAAAGAATCTAATTTTGACTGCAAACTTTATAAGTGGGAATGAAGTAAATGTGTGCAGCAACATAAATTATTTAATAAGGAACCCTTAGTGACATAGTAATGTTACTTATTGTATTTATTTAATAAAGATGACTGACTAACTAACTATACAAATAAATACAAAAACAAAAGAAGTACGTAGGCGTCGAAGTATTCATCCATACCGCAGTCATCCGGAAACGTCACCAGAAGACGGCAGCATTGCCACTTCCAATTTTTTTCCAGCAGACCTGCGAAAGGAGAAATGTAGACAATAGTGTGTTATACTCGTAACAAGAAGAGAAGAATTTGATTTGTGACGTCTTAAACTAGAATATTAAATATACCAACATATAATGCAAGAAAATTAACATGTAGGTACTAAAATAAATAGATACATTATGCTAAAATAAAGAAACTTTTTTTTCTCACATTTAATAGGAAAGGTCTTTTACTCGAATTTTTAATTGAGAAATAAATTTTAAATCTCGAATGCTAGGCGGAAGTGAGTTCCACAATCTTACAGCATGAACAGAGAAGGAATATGAATAGTAGCTTGTTCTATGCCGATGGGATTCAAGCAGGGACCTAAGGCTAGAACTACACGGTGCGTTACTAGGGCGAGCGTAAAAAAGTCGCTCACGCAGTTAGGAAGGATAAAACAGGTTGTGTAAGATGTTGAAGAGTGGACGTAAAATTTCGAACTGTTTTACTAAACTTGTCAATAACAAACTAAAAAAAAACATTGAGAAAAGTATTTACACTGAAACCCGTTTTCAAAATCCCAATTAAAAAACCCCATACCCGAAGCATCTCGAACACAAGACCTTACAAAGACACACACACGACAATACAAACTCATCGAAGTATGAAGCTGGGTGTTGTTGTCTTCTACCTTTGCTGTCGCCGCACCTTTCCTGTTTGCTAATGACTGTCGTCTTAATAACTCTGCTTCGAACTAGCTGGGAGTTTCTTTGTGAGAATGATGAGCCAGGGCACATCGGAATTGAAAATGTGTATGAATAGAAATAGCAACATACGAGTATACTTACTAATAGAATACTCTACACAGGATGTATCTTTATAACCCTTTTAATGATCATTTTAGTATTAAGTAGATTGATTTTGACATAAATTAGGTGGTCGAACAGACAGGGTAAGGTTTTGAAATAGGGCTCGTGTGTGAAAAAAAATAAAAAATTACTTAGGGACAGCAAACAGCAGTGTATTGATAGGTAAACATACAACTATTAACAATTTCTTTTCTAAATATTGCCTTCTGCCAAACTGCCCATTGTAGGTGTCAAATAATCGATGCAGCGGTGAGCGTACGCCTGAGTTGGTTCTACAGAAAGTAGTTGCAAACAAGAGTGTCTCGAGCGAACTTCCCGAACATGTACGGTGCGAGGGATCAAGTAACACAAACTGTTTACTAGATCAGTACAGTCGAATTTATTACGACATATATAAATAGGATCATCTCAAGTAGGGTGAGTTTGGATATTACAGCGAATACGATATTACCCGGAATTAACGTACACCATCAAACGTCCCAATTAGAATTGTATGTTATAGTCATAATCCAAACAATGAATGTTTACGCATAAAACATTGTTTATTAATAAAATTAGTCAAACTGATTGTGGGCGAAAATTGTGGTCACATTACAAATCTACGCACGCACAGTCGCACACGTATGAGGGTCTAGCATAGGTACTTGGTTCATTTAGGTTTGTTTAGGCAGTACAGCGGAAGTGTGACTTATAATCATTTTTGGGATTAAAATTATCTATATTAGAAATGACAGAAATCGATTCAGTAAACGACTCTGAACAAACTAGTTTTATAACGTGCATTTTTCAGTTACACATTATATAGAGAAAAGCGGTCAAGAGAGTCATGAGCTGGATTCTGACAATGCTAACCAAACTAAAACTAAAATTGCCTTAGTATTGTGACAAAGGTTCTAAATAGTTTGGACAGGTATAAACCCCGTTATTGCTACGAGCGACAGGTTTAGACTCACTGTGAAAAATGCTATGCAGCAAATTAAAGAGAATTACATTTCTTTACAGTCTTACTATACCTACAAAAACACAAAATGCTGAAGGCTAATGACATACGTCTTAATAAAAACTCTACTTCGGACAAGCTGTGATGCTTTTTTTGTGAAAATGATACGATAGGGCACATTGGAAACGATCATATTAAAAGAAAATGTTTGTAACCAGAAGTCTGCAAAGACTGACCTAGTTTGTTTTACATTTATCAGCACAATTTTCATTTCACTTCAATTACTTCGATACGGCTAGCTCAGGAAATATTGTTATTTCTCTATTGATCATGTCGTGATGACTCCAGTGGTTAAGGCTTCGCATCTCAAGTACGAAGGTTGTGGGTTCAAATCTGGGCAAGTACCAATGTGACTTTTTCAATTTATAAGCACTTTCTGAGTTAATCTTGGACATTACTGACATCGGTGAAGGAAAATATCGTGAGGAAACCTGGACTTATAGTTAATATTAGTCTGAAATCGCCAACCCGTCTTGAGTAAACGTGGTGATCAATGCTCGTCCCTTCTCTGTATGATAAGAGGTCCTTGCCCGCCAGTGGGACAATAATAGGCATGACATGTGTTATTTTCTATTCATGAAGGATTAAGCATATTACTGTAGTTTTTACAATAGTTTTGCTAATACTTAAAATAGTTTTATTTGGTGTCCAAATCCACCTTTGAGACCTTTTCTCTCCGACAATTTTCGTCCCTTTCTCTTTGACCCCGTTTCAATGTTTGTCTTCAATCCTTACTTTAAAGTCTCAGCAGTCTATAGGTATACCTACCCCCATGCTTGATGGTATCTTTTCTTGATGTTGATGTTGTTTACATTTTAGGAAATATTTATTTTTAATGTATGAATTCAAATCTTATATTATTAAAAATCACAAAGTTTGTATGAAAGAAAATATTTGAAAAATCGTTCGGAATAATGGAAAAAATTGAGTTTAAACTTCTCTATATAAAAGTGGGTGAAGAAATCGAGCGATCAGTGTTGCCTTTGGTATGATTATTTTTAATTTTTTAAATTAATTATTTTCATTGGGGAAAAATAATTGTTTCGTATCCATTAAATGATTACGTATTTGTGTACGCAGTACGATACCAAAAAATACCCTTCAGGATCGGACAGGGCTTTCGTTACATGCTGTATATTCACTAGATAACCACGACAATTAACAAATGGGCCGACGGTCACAACTCTACAGAGCGAAGGTTAATATTGTAACAATAACCATAAAACCCATGATATTAATAATCACCAACTTTGGGAAATGAACTGGCGATTTTAGATATTATGTTGCGAAAGTTTGATATTGTCATACATACATAACTCCTTAGATTTCGGTAATCACCATAATTGGCAAAGACCTCCGCCACAGTTTTTCCTCCGCTGCCGAAACGAACTTCGTTCCAATGTAAATAGTAGTACTCGTATAAAAAACTATTATGTACCTACAATAAATAATGACTAAAATAGGTATAATTATAAATTTACGATATTGTTTTGGAGTTTTTAAAATACGTTTTTATTGTTTCATAATTTTGTCTACTCTTCTCCTCGTCAAAATAAAAAATTGGTGATTTTCTCATTTTGAATTGTCAAAATTCGAGATAACATATGTAGTTGCCATGTTAGGGTTTAACGAATAAACATCAATTTTGACAGAACGAGTCAAGAATTTCGTATGGCACCGCTGTCAGAAAACGAGAAAAGTGACAGATATAGACGCGACGAGAAAACCCGAGAGTAAGTAATTGTTGCGTGTCTCATGCTGGACGATACAATATTTTCTGTTTCTATTTATATTGTCTTCTAGGTGTTGCACGTAACCTCGTCTGCTATTCAGGGTGAAAAGTAGACTATGTCATCACCCGGGTCATGGTCTTATGAAGAAATGAAAACCTACTTTCTTCACCCACTTTTTTTTTATAGAAGTTTAAACTCAATTTTTTGTATTTTTCAGAACGGTTTTTCAAATATTTTCTATCATACAAACTTTGTCCGTTAGGCGATTCTGACGTCAGAATCGAAAAATCGACAAATCTAGATATTGTTTTCGCGCTTGTCATGTTAGCCCTGATGGTAATACAGTAAGCAGGTTCAAAAGTAACACTAAGTTGAGAATGAGTAGCTAAAAATACTACCTACAGCTAGGTAACAATATGTAATTTTCCAGTGAACTCCGAACTAGACAGTTCGTTTGTATCCTGGGGCTCGGTGTACGAATTCCACGAGTCCGACGACTCCAGAGTGTAGACTAACGAGGTAATTTCAGGTAGTTATGGTTAGAACATGTGTTTTGTGTAGTGTGTGTGTGACGTGGGTGTGGTGTGTTCGTGTTTGTTACATTGTGCTTCAATGTATAGTCCACCTCTGTCAGCGTTATAACTTTTCAGAAATAGCATAATCAGCCTATAACGTTCCCACTGCTGGGACACAGGCCTCCTCTCTATGAGAGGTAGTGAGCCGTAATCCACCACGCGGGCTCAGTGCGGGTTGGTAGATGTCACATGTCTTCGAATTTTTGGTTCTAGGACATGCCGGTTTCCTCACGATGTTTTCCTTCACCGTTTTGAGAGCAGTGGTGATTAAATTATTTACACAAAGTAAAGCGCCTGCTTGGGTTCGAACTCACGACCTACAACTCGTAAGTCGGGACCGTTACCACTGGGCCACCACTGCTATACTCCTACTAAATTGAAACTTCACTAAGGTTGGAACTACTTAAGTGTCACATAGACAAATAGACCTTATCGTAACCAGCCATAGGGGGATAATGATGAAACAATTATGAGGTCGAATAGACATTAAGATTGAAAGATCCATTTGTGTTTCCTACGTAAGAATCCTTTAAACTCATAAACAATTTAAAACAGCAGACAATGACACGATCTAAAAACAACACAGGCCAAGTGCGTGTTGGACCACGCACGAGCATATGGACCTCGATGTTTTGATATGTCATTGCACCCAGGTCGCTTGTTTTATCAATAGATATTTATCTACGTCCATTTAGAAGCCCTTAACCACTCACGTCTTTTTTCCGCCAAAAACAAATTCCGACCCTGGAATTTTCGCAACTTCCTTCAAATACATGCACAATGAAAGGATGAATTTATCCCAGAAAAACATGTTCCCTTTTACATCGACATACGTCACGGTCAATTCTCCAACTGATATACAAAAAATAAGTTTGTTATCTAAAAAAAAGTTTTTTTTTTTAACTTTGATAATACTACAAATGAACTATTTGCAGACTTTTACCTTTACTTGTGCGGTGAGACCCTGCTTCTTGCCAAGTTTCATAATTCTAGGTCAAGGGGAAGTACCTTATAGGTTTTGATTTATTTGCGAGTATCAAAATATGTCGCATAAATCGCCGTATTGTTTTATTGCGTTGATTTGGAAGCTTTATGTTTTTAGAACTCGTACGTACGCACGGTACGTATTTGCTATTAATTTCAACTTGAAAATTCCACGCGTTCCTGAGAAAACGGTCATGACAGAAGGACAGACAGAGAGACAGACGGACAACGAAGGTTTAAGGGTTTAGTTTTTTCCTTTAGAGGAACGGAACCCTAAAGAACGAAATCGGTTCAGCCGTTTGGGAGCTACGATGCGGCAGACAGACACACAGATACACACGCTAAACTTATAACACCCCTCTTTTTAATTCCGTCGGGGGTTAACCAATAACAAACTTTATTTTTTAATAAGCCAGCCTCATTACTAGCGCAGAGTAATATGCAAAGCATAGCAAAACATCATTTGGACCTGACAATCACAAACAACAAATTGGCTCGCTATTTCTCTGACACAAACTTTAGAGTACGAATTTGGAAATAGAGCGCCGATGAATTGAATTACTAAAGAAGCTTCGCTCCACTTTTCAAATAATTTGTATTTGGACGAAGAATGAGTCTTGATAGCGTTCGCTCTATATTAAGTCAGCTCACGTGAATTAGTGAATTTTCACGGGTAAGTCCCATTCATTCGGTAATCTGTCACCGGATCGCGAGCGGCCTCTCCGCCATCTATCTGAGTTGGAGGCGCACACGCATGAGATGACGCGTCTCGTGTATAACCGCTCCGCCAAATGCTCCGCAAATCGCTCGCCAGTTCGCCATTTTTATTGTGCAGTCGCAATAAATCTTTTTAAAAGCATCGTCGGTGTCGCGTGATAAAACCCTGCTATAGCCCCAAATATAAACTCCGATAAATAAGAATTTTAAAACGCTTTGCGTTAACGTTGTGTGAACGTGCTTCGTCTTCTGCAGGTGCTGCGTCAGCTGGGCTCAAAAAAATGAAGAAATCGTGGCTTCTTAATCGGTGAATGGTGGTGTAATGTTATCACGATTATCTTTAAGACATGGCGCTGACAGACGCGTTCACCAATATACTCACCCCTTTTCTTTATATTTTTCCGCATTCGAATGTAAATGTAAACGCACTACCAGATAATTTTAAATAGTTTTTCAATTATTTGAATTATAAGGAACTCATGATTTTTCTTCGGCTGTGTGACAATGGGGAGCGTCACAAATCCGCCGGAACTTCGTTTCTTTCATGTTTAGTTTAATTTAATTAAACAGGGGTTGCTTTTTTTTCTTAACTTGGGTTGCGTTAATTAATTAGTTTTCCGGGTAGTCGGAGGTCTTTGGGTCTTCTTTTGCTGTGTGTCGTTCAAAAAGTGCTGAGCCAGAGTAACAATATAGTATAGTTCTGTATGACTAATATTAAAAATGTTGGTAAAAATAATGTAATTTCAAAGAAGGCATAGTAATAATGAGATAATCGAAACAACCTGATAAATCGATGTAAAAATGAAGAAGATGCACGCTTTAAAAGTTATTGGAGGGGATTATTCTCGTCCTTGTCACGCAGTACGGACAATGTACGGCGCTAGTATCTATGAAGTTACAAAGTTGTGATGTCACTTCTACGATAGTGCTGTCCTAGTCTATGATTTATTTTAACACGTTTATAACATGGCAATTTTTTTATCTTATAAAATATTTGTAATATTGTTTGCACTATTTGGAAACAAACATTTTTTGAGATAACGATAAAAAAATTGTCATCATCGCTATTATAAATGTTATCTATTTTGGGTTTAAATATTCCAATAATGAAATCCACTTTGATGAATTGTAAACATTGAAACATGAATTGCACTTAATTTATTTCCCATCCACAGATACGTGGTCGGGTCCATTTGTTTACATTTTCATCAGATTTTTTTGGCATAGACCGTACTTTACTGACCTCAAAGCGCGCTCTATATTACTTAATCATACTCCAAAGCCACAAATGACAGAGTTCCAGTTCCAATCTTGTCACTGTATTTCCATCTCAAGGGCCCTAGGATCGATTCCCGGGTGAATACAAAGTGGTTTCCGCATTCTGATGCATTGCTTTTGCTACTTTATAAGACTTGCCTGCATCTGTCTGTGGCATTATTTTGGTTCTACTGGGAATCTTTTGTTCTATGCTTGGGCTTTGAGTCGGAAGTATATTAATTGGTTTCTCAGACTGAAGTAGCGTCTGATTTGTAGCCTCACAAGTGGTTTATTATTAACATGTATTCCTGTGTCGTATTAGTAAGTACTGACGACATCGAAAGTAAAATTCAGCGCAGAGAGCAAAGGGCGTTGACCTCCTTGTTTTAATTTCTTGAATCTTCGTTCATCACACAATCCTCTTCTTCAATGTCCCACTCACCGCACAGACATCATTCACTCTTCCTTCTTCGTTCAGTCTATCTCTCTGTGGAACACTCCCCCAAGAAGCCCAGGACAACAACCAACCAATTTTCCTTTAAAGTTAAAGTTCGTGAACACGTTTGCAAGAAGCTGGCAGTATAGTTATTATATAGTTATTTACCGTTACTATATATTATCATAACGGTATAGTTGTCTTATTGTTTGTCTTATTTGCTGTTAGTATATAATGCAAATATTTATGTACGAGTATATTTATTTGTGCTTATATTTATATGTAATAAGGTATATTTACATATTTAAACAATTTTTATTTATATAAACATATACGTTTTTTATTTATAGTTTACGATTATGGTTTTCTTTATTTCTAAAACATTTATTCTCAATTTTTTTTATAAATTGCACATACCAATGTTCGTCTCTGCATCACCCAAAGGTTGACTGGTAGAAAAAGCATATGGCATTAAGTCCACCTCTGTACATTCTTGTGCGTAAAGTATTAAATACATTTATTTATTTATTTCAAATAGGCACTTAAGTGGCACGTCAACATTAACTAAAAAATAAACTTGATTCTAGTTGCCACGGTCCACGGTTATTCTTTTAAAATAATTTTATTTTACAATGTTTTCAAATAACAGTGTTAATAGGTATGGGACAGTGTAGGCCTGTCAACAAGTACCATATGCTTAACAAATATACAATGGTCTACAAATCTTAAATCTACAAGACGTACAACGTTCTCACATTCACAAAAAATAATCAAAAAATTAAAAAACCTACATAACTGGCGAAATGTGGGTACACTTCTGCCCAACCCTTCGGGGAAACAAGGCGTAATGTTATGTTTTTTTTAAACCTGTTTAAACAAAATAACATTATTGCCATTTCAACTGTTTAATGTATGTGAATTATTAAGATTAATTATTTAATTATAGTCGTAGTAGTCTCTGGGAAGATGGGTTCCATCCAGTTTGGAATCTGTATCCGAGCAAGTCGCTGTCCAGGCGTTCTCCGCATCAGTCAAGCACGGCACTTCAGAGTCAACCAGGGAGGAGGCAAAACAAAAAAACCATCTGCTTTTCAGTGCTATGGACAGAGGACAGGAACGCCGGTAAACAAATACTGTTTTTTTTGTTTTAATCTATTACGTTATAGATACATGGTGCTCACATATTTACAAATATTGTAAAAGTAGATGATTTCCCTATTTTTTTTCAGAAGTGGGTACTAATTATGTGTGCATAATCAGCTTATTATGATCCTACTGCTGGGACACAGGTCTGTCTGTCAGAGGGAGTGGGCCGTAATCCATCACGCGCGCCGTAATCCATCACGCGGGCCCAGTGCGCGTTGGTAGATGTCACATGTCTTCGAATTTATGATTCTAAGACGTGCCGGTTTCCTCACGATGTTTTCCTTCACAGTTTTGAGAGCAGTGGTGATGAAAGCCTGTCTGAGTTCGAACCTACGACCTACAACTCGTAAGTCGCGGCCGTTACCACTGGGCCACCACTACTCTCTTTGTGTGTGAGTTAAAGTTATTACAGAATGTAAAATCAATGTTTTTAAAATTAAAAAAATACACATTATTAAGCAACCAGTATTGTCTAGACATCATAATGATTAGATTCTTTTATTAATTTATACAAATCTTCGACAATCTTTAATATTAATTTTATTTCGAAAATATTTTGTCTTTATTACACATGAAGTAAAGAGACAGATACATTATGAGTAAACAAATAAATAATTCCTAACTAAGTTATAATTTTCTTATTCGGCGACACTATTTATTTCTTCATATAAATTTCGCTCGCTGCAAGAATGACAGGAAAACATGGAAGGCCAGTCGTCAGCTTTCGAAATATACGGTGCTATGTTGTGAACGTGCCTGTGAAAGTTTCTAAACTTTAAGTTTAATACCACCAGAACACTTCATAAACTCATTATTCTAATTACCTCCTTAGAGCAAGATATAATAATTTAATGACCGTTAAATCCTGCTAACATACATCCTGTCATACCAAATTATGGTCGAAACCAAATTATAGTATAACAGCTGTAACTGACACTCTTAGTTTATTTCAGTTCATACATACATACATAACATCACGCCTGTAATTCCAGAAGGGTAAGGCAGAGGTGTACCTATAGGACACCCATATTTCGTCAGTTTTGCTTAAGCCTATTGCCATCAACCAGGCACAAATCCAGACTCCGGGCTGCTACTGATAAATTATAGATAGAAGAACCCAATAATACTTTTGCCGACCTGGGAATCGAACCCAGGACCTCATGCTCAGCAGTTGCTCTGGCGACTACTAGACCAACGAGCAGGCAGTCACGAGTTTTTCAGTTCAATGCACATAAATTCAAACAGTACACTCAAATTAAAAAGGACAATAATATTTGGTTACTTGAGACAACCTTTCAGCTGGACCGCTTGCATCGTCTTCACTTAAACTTAAATAATAAATGTGTAGGTATAAAATATTGTAAAACATTATAAAAGAGTAACGGAGGTTCTTGCCCATTCTTCTCCATACGAAACTACCTTTTGGAATGGGCTACTAAAATCAATTACATTTTCTTGGAAATTTTGTCGATCAAAATTTGCCTTTTATGTGACTATTTGAAATAAATTATTTGACTTTGACAGCTGTCGAACTAATGTGTTTTGACTAATTCGTTCGAACACGGTCAGCAGACTCAACTTCAAAGCATTGATTTCAAATGAACCAAAAGATGAAGCTATATTTGCTAGTTGTCCCGAGTTGTTCTATTTCTCCCCACTATAACTCCCACTACTTTTAAATTGTATCACAGCAATGCACCACGCTTGGCTAATAAGATTAGGATTTGTAATACTATGAACACGGTATGTTGATATGGTAAGAGCAGTGGTGGAACAGTCGTAACGACCACGACTTACGAGTCGAGGTGAGTTCGAACCCAAACAGGCACTTTACTTTGTGTTTTTAATTTCATCACCACTGCTCTCAACTACTTTTTCCTATAAATCCACAACACTTCAAAACATGGTGTCTTTATAAAAAGTATTTATCATAACTGTCTTTATCTGTCTGCAAATTGTTAATTACTAGCTTCTGCCCCAGCTTTGCCCGCGTGTATGTTGGAAATTATTCCACTGGAACGTGCGCAAGTCCAACTCCAATCAGCCGTTAAAAAGCGTGAAAAGGTAACAGACAGACAAATAATAAATGCAAGTAATCTTTATTATTTTAACTAAACAGGTGATTATAAATAAAAGTAATTAAAATTAATTTTAATGGAATCATCAATAATTTGAAATACTCTAGAGTCGCTATTGACCACGTATTACCACATTAGCCAATGTGTATTATTATACACATTAACTAATTAATATTTTTTATTAGTTGATTTGAAATAAATACTTATATGGTATGTCTCTTAAAATGGTTCAACAAAATTTCAATTATCATGCGACATTTTAAAATAATTTTCTACTTTACCTACTTGGGGGATGATTTCACAAAAGCGCTGAAACATTTTTTTTATTTCTTACCAATTTTCATATCCCTAACTTAAGAAATGCTTAGTTTCTCATACAAACTTTAATCCCCTAAATCCCCTTTTAGGATTTTTTGAGACAAAAAGTAGCCTATGTCCTTCCCCAGGGCGTCATCTATCTCCTTGCCAAGTTTTATCAATATGTAACATACGGACAGTTACTTTCGAATTGATAATAATATTAGCTTTTGCCCGCGGCGCTTCATTTTTCTGTTAACCATTATAACCCGACTTATCACCCGACTCCCGCTCGACGTCGATATAAGTAAATAAGTAATAAGTATGGATTTCACACAACATTCTTAGCAACTTGTTTAACATCGGGCCCTCTCCAAATACTGCTCCCTGTATTTCTGAGCTCCAGTGTATCCAACGAGTTTGTATTTATTCGGCAGATTTGAGAGGTGGGCTGCAGAAAATGTATCGTACAAGTTGCGAGTATTAAGGTCACACGTGGTGTTTTTATCGTGTGCGTATGTTAGGGAACAGGGGCCCTATTATGAACTCTTATTTCCAGGCAGTTTACGGCGTAAACAGAACTGCCTTGCAATTTCGTATTATGAACTCGTCAAACAAGCCAGTCTGCGATCACGTGACACCCTGGCCTACTTCTGGCCGACTATTGCCTGGCAATACCGTATTACGTACGTTCGTTTGACATTTCGTTCCGTATTAGAACTGTCAAAAAGTAACCTCACAATCCATTCAGTCTACGCTGCTTCAAAGGGGGTTTTATTGAATTGTTTAGGGTTTATTTGGAAATTATTGGAGTGTTTTCTGTATAACATAAGAAAATATAATCATGTGTGACGAAAATTAACTGTTTGAGTTCCTGGAAAGTGATTCTTCTCGGAAAACTTGTGAATCAACTAATAAAAGGAGACGACTTCGTGACCAATCTATTGCATTGGACATGGATGATGTGCAGTTCACGACTTGGGACTGAATCTTTGTGAGTAGCTGAGGCCTCACATGTCATGAGACGTGTGATCGCACGCAAGGCTAAGAATAGTAAAATACACTTTCCACTAAATAAATAAAAGGATAATAAACGTATTATTGAAATCCTAACAACGGCCAGTCCATCCAAGTCTAACCATATCACCTTCGCGCTCAGGCACGGGAACGCATCTCCTGTTTAGACTTGGTCCTGATACCCTACCACACACAGATTGTGTAAAATATCTTGGCTTCCACTTAGATAGGCGCCTAACATGGAAGCACCACATTAAAAATAAAAGGGACGAGATAAACCATAAGTTCCGCAACCTGTATTGGCTCATGGGAAGAAACTCTGTGCTCTCTGTAGACAACAAACTCCTCATCTACAACTCGGTCCTTAAGCCAATAAGGACCTACGGAATTCAATAGTGGGGCGTTGCCAGCCAAACCAACATACTCTGCCTGCAAAGAGTCCAAAATGGTATCTTAAGATCAATAGCAAATGCACCTTGGTTTGCTAGGAACGACGAAATCCACGAATATCTACAAATGCCGTCAGTTAACTCTGAAATCGAGCGGTACAAAAGACAACACAAGGCACGCCTAACCTTACATCCAAACCCACTAGTTACTGAACTGTCAAACCCGACAGCGGTGGTAAAAAGGCTGAAGAAGAGGAACCACCTTTTAAAAGTGGGAAGCGCAGCACTGGCTGCTTCACCACATCGCCATTTTATCATGGAACGAATTCAATTATGGTCCGGCGACCGATTGCAAATAGAATGAATATGAAAAAAATAAACTTCACATCCGCTGGCATGAATACTGAATTTATGAAACGTCATAAAGCTTAAAACCCGTAGATCGACATGACGCTTCCAAATTGAGCAAATGGGGTATCCCATTTGCTCAAATACAACTAGCACGCAAACATACGTAGCCTGTTAAAATCATAACCATCCTTTGGCTGTGCCGAAGATCTTATTTCACAATTCAAATGCGAATCCTTTCCCTTTTTGTGCTCGTTCATTCGTAGTAACAGTTCTTGACATATTGGCATATTGATGTTTTTGACGTATTTTAATATATATAAAACGAATCAAATATTTTAACCTAATTCTTTAGATAAACGCGTAATATAAGCTGTAGGCTGTAGGTATAAAACTACACATTCTTCTCTATTAAATAGTATGCTCACCTAAAATTACTTTGCATGCCGAGACTAGATTGTTGCTGGTAATGCTTTAGTGAAGGTGGCGAATCCGACTCAGTAATACCAAAATATTATTGCTATTGAATTTCTGTCAACTGAGTTCTTTGATTGCCCTGTGCAGATTCTCCTAACGTTGCAGGTATATATAGGTATAAAAAGTATATTACATTCCTCACAGTCACAAGAATATACACACAGAGTTAGACCCTATACCTATTCAACACTAAGGCAACAAACATACACCAAATTGTTAAAACCCTAATCCTTCATCATTCCACCCGGGCCTGCTTCTCAGCATCGGTGAAGTTGTGCGGCACCCAGCGTGAAACTACCCTCATCACGCGAAGATGCACATGTAGAATTTCGTGAAGGCTTCCCGATCCAACCTGCAGTATGTGCGTATCTTGATACGTAACTCGCCTATTATCTTGGATTAAATTTTTCACTGCTAGCACGTTTTCTTCCGTAACAGCCGTCTAAGGGCGACCACTTCTTTCTTCATCCCCTAAAGTTAGTTGACCACGCTTGAATTCGTTTTACCAACGATACACGATTGCCTTAGAAGGGCCTTCATCCATGAATGCCATTTGAAGTCTATCGTACGATTCATCCGGTTTCAGGCGACACTAGAAATCGTAAAAAAACATAGCGCGGAAATGTTCCGGGCGGAGATCCATTTTTTTTTATGAGACACGATAATTAGCTCACAAACAATGTGGCAGGAAATTTTTGAAATTGGAACGTACATTTTTTACTTACAAACAATAATATTTTCAAAATAGGCTATGACTGGCCAGTCCCTTATACATAAAAACTTTTTTCGCAATACACTCTGAGTGGCCTGGTATATCATCTATCAATTTTGATGTCCTTCACACCACTGTCTTCCTCTGTCATCCCCTTTTGGCACATACAGGCATGATCTTAGAAATGTATCTTCTACATATAATAGATACGATCAAGAAAATTCATCACTACTTAAATTTGCCGCGTATAGCCTTTTCAAACAAATGTCAAAGAATGACGATTGTGATTGAAACTGCAATTTAATGAAAAATTCCCCTTTACATGTTTTCATTCTATCTATTCATTGAATAGCTGTAGTTATACAGCAAGTCGTTGTAATAACGAGTTGGGCTTAAACTCACGAAACGTGAATAAAGTTTCATAGAAACGGCTCCACTGAGCTGTTCTGTTTAACTTTGTGCGATAGGCTAGGGTATTTGTTTTAGAGAGTTCGCCGGAGATGAAGTTATTGGGGCGTATATCATGTATGTATACGGTTCTACAAATGTAGAGTTACTTACATAAAATTTTTGACATTTTATATAACTAATATCTCATTGTGTCACCCTATGGAACATTTCTACATTAATATCTAATACTAGCTAATGCCATCTACATTAATTTCTAATTTAATTCTTGTTCGGATCCTTCTCCGGAGCGCACAAGCCAAAGCCACCACAGCTTCGTCCAAATCGTTCAAGCTTTTTTCGACTTTTGGCGAGACTAAACGCAGGGCACTGATTTTTAGTTACAACGTGTCCCTACATGTTAACATATTAATATTTTTAGTCTGTGGTAATTATGTGCTACTCTGTGGATATAATATAAGATGGAAGATGGTGTACTGTAAAAATAATGGTGAACACTAATAAAAGGTATTATTAAAGTAAAACCAGTCTTTCTTCCTGTGTCCAAATTCCCATCAACAGGTTATGGGCCCAGATTCCCAGAAATGCCTGTGGAAATCAGACACAGGAAAACAGTGCTAAAAAAACTAAAAATTAAAAACCAGTGACGGCGTGGCCGTAAAACAAGTAAAAACCTGTTTAAAAACAAGTAAAAACCGGAAAACTACTTAAAAATGGATAAAGAAGAAATAAGGATTGAAAAGTTAATAGACGGGGAGAGTTTTCTACTATGGAAATTCGAATTCAACATTTATGTGAAGGCGGCAAAACTAAGTGACGTTTTATCACAAGAAACGGATGAGCAAGTACGAAAAACGGAAGAATTTAGTACGAAAGATGCTAAGGTACAAAAGATCATCATAAACACTATAGATAGGAAGCTAAAAAGTAATATTTTGAGTTGTCAGAATGCCCAGGAAATGTATATGAAACTTTGCAAAATATTTGAAGGACAAGAAGAAAGAAATAAGTCATCATTGTTACAGGAGTTCTTTAACTACAAACATGAAAATAAGTCTCTCACTCAAATGATCACCGACATAGAAAACCTACAGTTTCGCTTAAACCAAATAGGAGAGAAAGTAAATGAAGAAATGGTGATGTCAAAAATTCTAACCTGTTTACCAAACAAACTAAATTACTTTATTACTGCTTGGGAATCTACATCAGAAGATAAAAAGACACTAATCAATTTAACTAACCGCTTGTTGAGTGAAGAAAATAGGTTTGAGAAAAAGAAAGAAGAAAAAATAGAAAATCAGCTGGCGTTTCAAGCTGTAAAAAAGGGGAATTTAAGCATAAAATGTTTCAAATGCAATAAACAAGGACATATCAAGAAGGACTGCAAAATGTGTTCAATATGTAAAAAGTATAACCATCAGGAAAAAGATTGCAAATATAAGGTAAAACAATGCTCAATATGTAAGAAAACAAATCACCTGGAAGAAAATTGTTTCTTTAATAAAAATAAAAATAATAAGCCAGATAAGTTATTTAAAAAACCAGATATGGCATTTTTTACTAAACCAGAAGAAGTATTAAAAAACAAGGAATTTATTGTGGATTCAGGCTGCACAGCTCATATGACAAATGATATAAAAATATTGACAAATCTTGAAAACAAAGTATCAACAGTGTTAACAGCTAATGACCAATCTGTTGAAGTACATGGTCAAGGAACAGTGAAGGGTAATAGTTGCTGTTTGAATAACACTTTATATGTTCCTGACATATCACAGAACTTGTTGTCAGTCAATGCAGTCACAAATAACCAAGGAACTGTTGTGTTTACTAAAAATAAAGTTGAAATCTACAAAGAGTCACAGTTAGTACTAACAGGAGAAAAAGAAAATGGTTTATATAAAATAAACATAGGAAAAAAACAATACAGAAGAAAAGACCTTATTAATGAAAGAAAGTGGAACTGCCCTAGAATGGCATGCAAGATTGGGACATCCAGGAAAAACAACACTAGAAATTTTACCAAAAATGGTAGATGGAATAAAAATACAAGGCATAAAACAATTAGATAAATGTGAAATCTGTACACAAGCTAAGCAAACGAGACTACCATTTGACACAATAAGAGCTAGAGCCAAAAGACCATTGCAAATCATACATACTGATGTTTGTGGACCTTTTGAAAATAAAACATATGATGATTACAGTTATGTATTAACAGTTATGGATGACTACACCCATTTTACTAAAATCTACCTACTAAAATACAAAAGTGAAGTTAAATATAAACTAAGAAATTACATTGAAGAAACTGAAAGAGAAAGAAATGAAAAAGTATCAACCATAAGATGTGACAATGGAGGTGAATACACAAGCTATGATTTTAGACAATGGTGCATGGAAAAAGGAATAAAACTAGATTTGACAGTACCATACACTCCTCAATTAAATGGTAAGGCAGAAAGATTAAACCGAACATTACTAAATAAAACCAGAGCTTTACTATTTGATTCTGAATTAGGAAAAGAAATGTGGGGTGAGGCAATGTACTGTGCTACATACATAATAAATAGACTACCAAGTGAATCGTTGGAAAGCAAAACACCATATGAAATGTTTTACGGTAAAAGACCTAACATAGCTAACATACAGAAATTTGGTTCAAAAGTATATGCAAAACAACTAAATATAAACATAAAGAAACTAGATCCAAGAAGTAAGAAGTTAATAATGGTTGGATATACTAATAATGGATATAGACTATGGAATGAAAAAGATGGAAAAATTGAAATAGCAAGGGATATTGTCATATTTAATGATAATAACAAGAATAAAGGAAAAGAAGACGGTATTATGATAAGAAGACTGGTAACTACAGACATAATATCAGACAGTGATGTAGAAACAAGTATAGATGAACAAGAAAATGATGAAAACTATAATGAAATACAGGAGTTAGAAATGCAAAGTAGTGAAATAGAAGAAAATGTTTCAGCTTCAATAGAAGAAGAAATTGAAATGAATGAAAATACAGAAAGTAATTTAGAAGAAGAAGAAGTAGAAATTACTAGAACAAGAAGACAAAAGAAGAAACCAACTTACCTGCAAGATTATGTATTACTTACCTACAGTGAGGTCATGAAGTCTGCTGAAAAGAAAATTGGGAGAAGGCCATAAAGTCGGAGAAGGATTCATTGGCAAGCAACAATACATGGGAAATAGTTGATTTAGAAAAAGCAAAGGGACATAAAATACTGACAAATAGATGGGTATTTTGTATAAAAGAAAATGGTACATACAAAGCAAGACTCGTAGCAAGAGGTTTTGAACAAAAAGACATTGACTATCAAGAAATTTATAGCCCTGTAGTAAGTCAATCAGCACTAAAATCATTATTAGCAATTGCTGCTTCAAAGGAGTATGAGATGATTACATTTGATGTAAAAACAGCATTTCTATATGGCGAGTTGACTGAAGACATATTTATGAATATTCCTGAAGGATATGAAAACCAGCGTAATAAAGTATGTCACTTGAAGAAAGCATTGTATGGACTAAAACAAGCTCCAATAACATGGAACAAGAAATTTACTGAAACTATGCTAAAACTTGGATTCAAGCCTACTAAACAAGATCAGTGTGTTTTTATAACAGAAGACAAAACAATAATAATTGCTATTTATGTGGATGATGGACTAGCTATAACTAAAGATAAAGAGAAATTGTTAACAATACTTAATCATCTGGAGAAGGAATTTAAAATAAAAGTTTATGAAAAACCCACAAATTATATAGGATTTGAAGTTATAAGAAGTGAAGAAGGAATTTTATTGCATCAGAAAACTTATACTGAAAGATTACTCAGAAAAATTTAATATGTTCGATTCTAAACCAGCATTTACACCATGTATTACTGACAAGAAGATTGAATCTGTAATGGAAACATCTAAATTTCCTTACAGAGAATTAGTTGGAGGACTATTATACTTATCAACCAGATCAAGACCAGACATAAGTCAAGCTGTAAATGAAGCCAGTAAAAGGTTAGACAATCCATCTAAACAAGACATATTAGCTGTAAAAAAGATATTGAAGTACTTGAATGGGACGAGATCTACAGGAATAATGTACAATACTGGAGAAGATATTACAAAGTTACATGCATACTGTGATTCAGATTATGCAGGCTGTACTGAAACAAGACGGAGTACAACTGGATTTATAATAATGTTATCGGGAGGACCCATATCATGGTGCTCAAAGAGACAGCCTATAGTAAGCTTATCATCAACTGAAGCTGAATACATAGCAGCTGCAGATTGTGTGAAGGAATGTTTATATTTAAGATTATTGATAAGTGAGTTAACTGGAAAAATTATTAAAACAAATTTGAATATTGATAATCAAAGCGCAATTAAGTTAATACAAACAGGTTCATTTAGTAAAAGGTCAAAACATATTGATGTAAGATACTATTTTATTCATGAAAATTATAAGAAAGGTTATATTGATATAAAATATTGTCCTACTAATTTACAAATTGCTGATATGTTTACAAAACCTTTGTGCAAAGAGAAGTTTCAATTTCATTGTGAGAAAATTATAAAGGAAAATAAAAGTGATTAATGTAAAGTAAAAATTTATTAAAGTAAAATACATTTTTTTTTGTTTGTAAAAGCTGTTTTAAATTGATGTGTGTATTTTTTTATTTTTAATGAAAAAAAATTAAAAAATAGGAGAAGGTGTTAACATATTAATATTTTTAGTCTGTGGTAATTATGTGCTACTCTGTGGATATAATATAAGATGGAAGATGGTGTACTGTAAAAATAATGGTGAACACTAATAAAAGGTATTATTAAAGTAAAACCAGTCTTTCTTCCTGTGTCCAAATTCCCATCAACACTACAATGGCAATATTAATTTAACACACTCGTGTGTTATTCGTAAATTGAAAACTACTGCTCCTGCGCCGCTCGCAGGTCATAAGGCGCTCTCTTTCATTCAACTAGCCTACTCTTTGCACATTATTCGTTCTAATTTGATTGATGCGATGTTATGATCCGTGAACCCGGCAAATGACCGCTACATTTCATCAAGTACGGGTTGCTCCAAGATGCTATTTTAGAAAATCAAAAATAAATGAATAAATAATAACGTTTACCGAAATTAAAATATGTTCACAAACATATGTGTGTTAATGTCGCCATTAATACGCCACGCCGCAAAATATAGATGTGTACATAATAAACAGTAATTTATTTATATATCTTTCTCAGTATTTTCTAATTCTCTCATGTTGAAAATCGAAAATTGGCAACACTGTCCGGGTGACATGTCAAAATTTTGTTCCGTATTTTAAAATTAGTTTTAATTAATCTTTAAGTGTAATTAAGGTGTGATAATATATCTAGATGTAAAATAACTGCATAAATATTCAGGATTATTGTTTTCCTGCAAATTTACAAAGTAAAAAACAGTGATTAGTTGTCAACCGATACCGGTAACCTTTACCTATCACGAACACCTGATGTTTTACCTACGGATTTAAACGGGGAGTATTGTTTAATTTTATTCTATAACTAGCACACAATCATTGCTCTGAACCATAATTATTATATTTATTGAGGCTAATCACAATATTTGCTTGATTTGGAACCCTCCACTGGGTCCAAGTCACTTTGTTTACATATCTAGCAAAACTTAGTATCTTAAAACAGCAATTCTATTAGTTTTATATTGCACATAACAACGATAACGTCGGCTATCTTAATTTAACCCAGATAAGCCTACTGTCCTATATGTAGGACAGTGGAAATAAAAAAATATTTCAGATTACCCACTTAACCTTACAATATTTATTCTTGTGATTTGTAGTGAAGAACGTATGTGCTTTTATATAAAAAAAAATAAACTCCAGTTGTTTTAACAGTTTTTATAACAATTCAGCGAAAAGTGTGTAATAAAAGTGAATTGCAGACATGTCGGATTACAGGTATGTATATATAATTGTCTTTTACAAGTTTATATATTTTTTTTGTATTGACACCTGGTTGATAACCTCAACTTTAGTACTAATAAAGTATTTTATCAATAACAAATAGAATATTCGATATAATCCGTTATCAATACTGGTGTACTACATATAGGACAGTAGGATAATACAAGTAACTTTTTCTTTACAGGCCGTTAGCTGCGCATGAAATTTTGGATGCTTTGGAAAACATTCCGGATGATGAAGAAGATAATAGAGAAAGAGTGATATGTATTCTGCCTCCTCCTGTTGATCCCGACTGCCCTACTGATGAAGATTCAGGGGAAGAAGATAATGTGACACTGAACAATTTGCCACGAAACATACTACTTCAACCGGCAGAAGTCTCAATACAAGGACAGTTTCCGGTTAGTGATACAGAAGAAGAACCTTCTAATTCTACAGGTCGAACAAAACGCAGGCGAACATATGCGTGGAGAAAACGGGACTTGGAAAAAAATCCAGTGAATTGGCCTGAGGTCCAAGGAGCTTTCCAAGATAAGCGCCCAATTGAGTGGTTTGTAAACTTTATAGATGAAGAAGTTATTACCTTGTTGGTGTCAGAGAGTAACAAATATGCCGTCAAAAAGAATTTACCTGGGAACATAACCGCTGAGGATATGAAGTGTTTCATTGGCATATTGCTGGTTAGTGGTTATTCATGGCTCCCGCGAAGAAGAATGTATTGGGAAAACTCTCCTGATACAAATAATGAGTTGATCAGCTCTGCTATGACTAGGGATAGATTTGACTTTATTTTTCGCCACCTTCATGTCAATGACAATCTGGATCTGCAAGACAAGTATACAAAAGTACGCCCTCTCGTAACGCTTCTAAATAAAAAGTTTTTGGACTATTCTCCTCTCGAAGAGCATTACAGCGTAGATGAGGCCATGATTCCTTATTATGGGAGGCATGGCTGCAAACAGCATATAAAAGGAAAACCTATTAGGTACGGGTTCAAGTCTTGGGTTGGTGCTACTCGGTTGGGGTATGTATTGTGGATGGAGCCATATCAAGGTGCTACAACTATGTGTAATCCAATATATAAAGAATTGGGCCTGGGTGCTAGCGTAGTACTAACTTTTTGTGATGTGCTGATTTCGCGTGGGTTCGACCTTCCTTACCATATAGTTTTTGATAACTTTTTTACTGGGACGCCCTTGCTGGAAGAGATAACAAAAAAAGGCCTTCGGTGCACTGGGACTGTCCGAGAAAACAGGACGTCTAGTTGTCCTCTAATTACATCGAAGTTGCTGAAAAAAAAGGAACGTGGTGCTCTTGATTACAGAACAACACATGACAACACGTTCATTATTGCTAAATGGCATGATAATAATATATTCAGTATTGCTTCCAATGCTGTGGGAATAAATCCTAAGCAATCTGCAAAACGCTTTTCACAAAGCGAAAAGAGAAACATAGTCATAGAAGAACCTCACATGGTTGCAATCTATAACAAACATATGGGAGGAGTGGACCGGTCTGATGAAAATATTTCTCATTACCGAATTGGTATACGAGGTAAGAAATGGTACATGCCATTGCTCACACACATGATTGATCTCGCCGAACATAATGCATGGCAGTTGTATAAAATAAATAATGGAAAACTTGATCACCTCGGTTTTCGCAGAAGGGTAGCAACTGCTTTGATTGAATCAAACAGAAAAAATGAAAAAAGAGGGCCAAGCCGACCCTCCCAACATGAGCATGCTGATAGTCGAAAAGACCAAATCAATCACCTGGTTATTCCTCAATCCAAGCAAACACGCTGCCGTCAATGTCATAAGAAATGTTTGACACGCTGCAAAAAATGTGATGTTGGAGTGTGTGTCAAGTGTTTTGAAACATATCATTCATAAATAATGTTACTAATCTATAGTTACCTAATAAAAACATTTTTTTAAGCTTTTGTACCTTTTTATTGTTTTTTTTAGGATTACATGCTATTTCGCCATCTGATCTTTTATTTCCCCTTATTATCCTACTGTCCTACATATAGGACGGCTGTTTCCCTGAAAGCCTTACGGTCAATATTTTTTTCAGCATTTTTTTTGTATTACGTAAGGTCTATAAAACCAAACAACATGATTTTTTTCAAAGATTTCAGAAAATAATAGTTTCAGGCTTATCTGGGTTAAATTGTAATCTGTATGCTAAACTAGTTTTTTTTGCTAAAATTTAAAAATAATATTTTTATTTTTTTATCTAGGCATCCTACCCACATAAGCAAAACTAAAATCATAAGACAATAGAATCATTGCAACTTTGTATGTGATCTATTCACATTAGTTGCATTTAAATTAGATTCAGCCAATCTCATTACTTATTAAGCAACAATAACTACTCCCATTTTTCTTTCATTTCTAGCTTTCCCTTCTTGGTTATCTGGTTATCTTTCCCTTATTCGTTCTCACCGTTCCTTTAATTCTACTTTCAGTACTAATTCCTGAAACCATGCCTGTGATGACCCGTAAGGCTGCTGCTCAGGAGTTGGAGCTAAAGTTGAGAACGACCCTTCACGAACTTCAGGCTTCAAAGGACAAATGCCAAGCGCTGTTAGAGGAGAGAGAGGAAAGTGAGAAGGAAGTCGAAAAAGTTGTTCACAAGAACTCAAGCTTAAAACAGGAGCTAGTAGACTTACATCATCAATACCTCAATGTTGTCGATGAACGGGATCAACTAAGGGTGGTCACAGATGGTTTCAACAACTGCAGTAATTTGTATGAGGAGGCTTTGTGTAAGGTTAGGGACCTAGAGGATGAATTAATCCATGCAAATGTTCAAATTCAAAAATTACAAAAGGATAAGGAACGTACTCAGGTCAAAGAAACTGACCATTTGTTTCATGAATTGTTAAACTCTAATTGTAACCCTCATCCCATAGCAACAATAGACCTAACAGAGGATTCTTTACTGAAACATAACTACAGTCATAAAATAAGTCAAAATAAAATAAAAAAATATGCAAGGCTGAATAAAATCATTAAAAAATGTAATAAATTCAAGAAACATCAAAAACATAATTGCAAAAATATTCAATTGAGGAGAGAACGTGTGACTCTTATCAATAAATTAAAGAACTATCAAATTAAATTAGAAGATAGTATAAATATTTATGAAATAGACACTCAACGCTTACAGTCAGAAATTCAAGTTCTTGATGACTCACTAAAATCCCTTTATAATAAATATGTATGCTCTCGTCACCAAATTAAGGAACACATCCTTGCTACAAACGAGTTGGTAGACAGAGTTGACCTGCTGACTCTTAGCAACACTCAGTGTACTTGTCAAAGGGGATCCAACATTGATGCCCACCAACCTGAGGCAACGGTAGTCCCGTCCCAAGTGGTGAGTGCTCTGGACTGTGAACCCAACCAAGATATACCTGATATGGCGCATGAATTATCTCAAGTGGTACAGGCAGTAGCTAGTAGTGCTTCCTCTTGCAGTCAAGATTGTTATCAGTCACTTATGTTTTCAGATAGTATAGGAAGAGGTTTAGGGAAATTAGTTAGTAACAACCTGAGTATTTCTACTCAAAACTATTGTTTACCAGGGGCATCCTTTAAAAAAATAATAAATTCAATTACAAGAACCCAATATGATAAGAAAACTAACATTACTGTATTTGTAGGTAATAGTTCTCAGGTCAGAAAAGAAGATATCACTGACAGTGTTACTGAGATTTTAAAGCTAAATTGTAATAAAATTATTTTGTGTGCTTTCCCATATTTTGATAGGTTATCAAAAGGAAAAAACAATTATATACATATGCTTAATAAGCATATTCAGTTCTTGGTAAGTCACTACAGTGACAAACTTATATTTTTTGACACCAACATTTTTGTTGAAAAGTTAAAATCGACAAAGAATACAGTGTATCTGCCCATTAGGTTTAGACATAAAATAGCGAGGCTATTAGCTAATATTATAAACTCAGACATAAACAGTATGTCGAAGTCTAATTATATTATTAACACCGCAAATATTAGTAGTAATTCTAATGTACAGGTGGTCACCTCAAGTAACTGTAGCACTAATGCTATATCTGTTTACAATAATTGTACGAAGGAGGATCCATGTGTCACTATGGCAAATTCTTGTCCAAATGTGGGGCCCACAAGTAGTAGGATCTCATTGCCTGGTGATGGCATGGGAGTCTTGGAGCTCACTCTGGATGTTACTTTAAACTAGATAGTAAGACAACAGAAGATACCAGTAACAATACAGTTATACCTACCAACAACAAGGTGTCTTCTTGCTCGCAATTAGTTAAGTGCAAAAAAGGTACTAAAGAGAATTCCTTGACAATATTTCATCAAAATATTCAAGGTTTTTCTTCGAAACAGTTAGAAATAGAACTATTTTTAGAACATACCATGTTTGAAATTATTTGTTTAACTGAACATTGGTTGAAAGATTATGAAATGCTAATTAATTATGAAAATTATAATGTGGGCAGTTGTTTTAACCGAAAATCTATGCTGCGTGGGGGTTCACTAATCTTAGTTAAAAAGTCTATTAAATCTAAGACTCGTAAAGATATAGTTGATCTTTCGGTTGAACATAGCATTGAACTGTCCTGTGTTGAGCTAGATAAGCATGTTATAGTGTGCGTTTACAGACCCCCAAATTATCAAAACTACTCCGTATTTGAGTCAGTAATGGAAGATGTTCTAGCAAAACTGGCAACTGGTAAAAAATCGCTAATTATCTGTGGTGACTTCAATATTAATATCTTAGAGAATAGTTCAAATAGCAGTCGATTATTAAGTCTCTTTAAATCATTCAATTTGTCAAATGTGTTTTCAGAACCCACCCGCATAACTACAAATTCTGCTACATGCATTGATAATATTTTTTGTTGCTGCGACTATTTACATAAAGCCATTGTAAATTATCTCCCTTCTGATCACAGTGGTCAAACCGTTGCCTTCAAGTCAAACACACCTTTACAAAAAATTCAGATACAATCTAGACAAATAACGCCCAGCAATCTAAATAGATTTAATAATAACTTAATTTGTAAGTTAAGTATACCGGGCCATATTAGAAACAACGTAAACGAATTATATGAGGATTTTTTTTCGGTAGTGAGCACCGAGTTCAATAATACTTTAAAGAAAAAAACAAAAACAATTTGCCCCAATTTTTTGTTCAGTGACTGGGCAACTAAAGGTATTAGGAAAAGTAGGGAAAAACTGTTTGAGTTGTATGGCCTTAAGCCTTATATTAACTCTGAAACGTTTAATAAATACGTTGCTAATTACTCTAAAACTTTTAAAAAGACCTGCAAGGTAGCTAAAGCCTTGTACATTAGCAACAAGATCAAAACAGCCGATAATAAAATAAAGACGGTTTGGAAAATTATCAATGACGAAACCAACAGGAATAAAAGACACAATAATGATTTCACACTTCAGACTTCAAGTGGTCTCGTAAGCACTAACAAAGAAGTTGCTCAAGAATTTGTTAATTTCTTTACCAGTATCCCACTTAAAACGACTGAAACCTTAAACTCCTCGCCCCTGCGTTCTATTGACTTATTAAAAGCAAATACTTCATCTTGCCAGATTGAATTTAAATTCAAGCATATAAACCCCATAATAGTAGTGAAAGCTTTCAAGCAAATCAAGATCAAACTAACAGAAGATCTATGGGGAATGTCTGTTAAAGTTTGTACCTCCATTATTGAGACTGTAGCGCCATACCTGGCTTTAATATTTAATTTGTGTGTGGATCAAGGAGTATTCCCGGATCTAATGAAATACAGTAAGGTAATACCACTTTTCAAATCCGGGGACAGTAAAGATACCAATAATTATAGACCCGTATCCGTGTTGCCGGTTTTCAGCAAGGTGTTTGAAAAGGTAATGCTGAATCAAATGTTAAATCATTTCGACACCAATAATATCTTACACGGTCAACAGTATGGTTTCACAAAGGGACGTTGTACGACTGACGCCGGTGTCACCTTATTAAAACACATATTTACAGCGTGGGAAGAGGCTCAAGACGCCATAGGAATCTTTTGTGACCTCTCCAAGGCATTTGATTGCGTCGACCACGAAACCTTGCTCTTAAAACTTGAACATTACGGACTTGGAAAACTTGCGCTCAGTTTAGTAAAATCTTATTTGAATGATAGACAACAGCAAGTCCAAATAAACGGTGTCAATTCACTCGGTCTAAAAGTAAAAATGGGTGTACCACAAGGCTCGATATTGGGTCCTTTCCTCTTTTTAGTTTATATTAATGATCTACCTCATTTGTTTAAAACCCAACCACATATGGTGTTATTTGCTGACGATACTTCGTTAATTTTTAAAATTAATAGGCGTGCATTAAATCTTGACGACGTGAATAACGCCTTACTGCAGATCCAAAATTGGTTCACTGCTAATAATTTGGTATTAAATGGGAAAAAAACTAAGTGCATAAGATTTTCTTTACCAAATGTCAAAAGTACTAATTGGGAGATAGTATTGAATCAAGAGAAACTAGAATTCGTCGATTAAACTGTTTTCCTGGGGATCACGCTCGATTCAAAGCTTCAATGGGGTCCTCATTTAACATCCCTTGCAGGACGGCTAAGTTCAGCAGCATATGCTGTGAGAAAAATCCGTCAATTTACTGATGTAGATACCGCGAGACTAGTCTATTTTAGTTACTTTCATAGTATTATGTCGTACGGTATTTTACTATGGGGACGGGCTGCAGACATCGAGTCCATTTTCATTCTGCAGAAAAGAGCCATCAGAGCCATATATGGCCTCCGCAGGCGCGACTCTCTAAGGGAATTGTTCAAAGATATTAACATCATGACGGTACCTTGTCAATATATCTATGAAAACATCATGTACGTAAGGAAAAATCTACATCTTTTTAGTAAAAGAGGTGAAAGACACAATTATATCACTAGAAATAGGGACCAATTAGTTCAACCAGGTTTCAGGCTGGCTAAAGTAGACTCATCTTTCATGGGGTACTGTTTAAGATGTTACAATAAAATACCTCCCCACATACATCAACTGAATGAAACCAAATTTAAATCTTGTATAAAACGCACACTATGCAGCCGAGCATATTATAAGTTAGGGGATTACATTGCTGATAAAAATGCTTGGCTAATCGCTGGTCCTGCTCCTCAAGGACGCATCAACTAATTGATTAGCATTTAAAAATACTGTTGGAGCTGCTGAAGATTAAAAACAAGAATCTTTGCATTGTATAAACTCAACTTTTTTTAGTACTGTATAATTGCTATATGCCATATGTGAGTACTATGTACATGCTTTAAAGCTACCATTTACAGGGTACGTCTTTCATTGACTTGAATGTGTCCTGGCGGCTGAGAGTATGTCATGCTCACTTTAATGTTTCGCTGATGGTGGCGCGTGTGTTGGATCATTTAGCTCCCTTCAAAATGGTTGAGTTGAATGGTGCTAATCCATGCGTCATGTTCGTGAACGGGCGCCGTCAGTTGAGACTGGTCATCTCTTAGCTGCCACGGCGTATTTTAATTAAATTTTATTTTCGAATTGTTTTCATATAAATAACGGACGCTTTTAACGTTCTGCATCGTTCTCACATGCATAATTTCAACATGAATGATGTAACCAATCTATTGTAAACATAATTTGATTTAAAAGAGTGTCCGTGGAGTTTCTTGCCCGTTCTTCTCCATAGGTACCTACTACGCTTTGGAATGGGCAACTAGCTTCATTTTTCTGACCG
The DNA here is from genome assembly GCA_963555695.1 of Dasypolia templi. Lineage (NCBI taxonomy): Eukaryota > Metazoa > Arthropoda > Insecta > Lepidoptera > Noctuidae > Dasypolia > Dasypolia templi. The sequence continues at coordinate 22,103,537 of OY743152.1, forward strand.
ACCGACCTTGACAATTCAAAAGTGCCTGTAATTGGTCTATTTGAAATAAATGCTTTGAGTTGAGTTTGAGTTTGAGTTGAGAACCCTTTTTGGTCTCTTGCACGATTTCTGGTAAAATTGAAAAACATCAGCTGGATAGATACAATGGACAGACCTTATTAGGACGTTGGAACCCGATCCTTACAATTTTTGAAAAACCGGACAACATAAAGACGTTAAAACAACGCGAAAAATGGTACCAACACATTTTATGAAACATCCGCAAAAATTCTGTAACACTTTTTTTTTACAAATTACCCACATACCAGTAAATCTGTTCACGGAATATGTCTCTGAATCTGAATCTGTTTAGGGGCATTTCTATTTCCCGAACGAATCCACCTGTCAAGGACTAAACAAGAATGATGGTTACCCTTGCCCTCTCATTTGTCCGAACAATTTACACACACTTATTGTCACCCTACTGCACCGGCCCTAAACCTTTCACGAATTTGATTGAGTTGCCTTGAAAATATAATGATGTTTTTGTTAGAATCTTGAACGATGTATATTTTGTTTCAAAATAAATCTCTAAGGCCGAACTTCAGTAATGAAACTGAACGCGTTCAGCACATCTAAAACGCGTTCAAGAGCTGTCAGTATCAAAATTGTTATGGATATTGACACTGACAGCTCTAGAACCGAGTTAAAACTGAGACTTAAAAGTCCTGATCGAGATCAATTTCATTGATCGGCACTAAGTGATTAATCGATGTGTATGCTCCACTACATAAAAATGTTTTGTTTGTAAAGAAAAGTTTGATATAACTAAATCAAGGTTTTCTTTTCAAAGACGAAAACTTTACGATAACTGCCTAGTAGGTCTAGTAATCGCAAGCGCTACTGGTGAGCATAAGGTACCGTACGGTAAGGTACCGTTCCCGGGTCAGGTAAAGTGTTGTTAGATTCTCAGTAGCAGACCGGAGTCTGGATTTGTGCCCGGTTGATGGCGATGGGTTCGCCCCATATTTCATGGGACTTAAAACATTACGGGTGTACAATAGGTCCTACACCTCCGCCTAACCCTTCGGGGAATGCAAGCGTGATGTTATGTTTATGTTATAACTTTTAAAAGTTTAAAAACCTCAAAACTTTTAAAAATGTAATCCAACAGGCAGTCGTGTGAGTGTGTGAGTTATTTTAAGTTTTAAAAGTTCTATAAATAATGAGACTAAGTACAACAAATATTATAGAGTTAAAATCTTACTACGATTTACCGTTTTGTTTGTTCACTGTTCAAATCTAGAATTGATTTGGAATCATTTAGTTTTTCTTTGTATTATGAAAAAGAAGATTTTATCTTTTGTCCACCCTACTGTGCGGTCCCTATAACTAATCCTTTCAGAAAAATTAATAGAACCGCGAAAATATAATCTTTCGGAGACGAATTCACTTTTTTATTTTACCAGGCAAATCCCTTGAGGTTTTTTTGCAATTTAGAATACTAAACTTAATTTTAAAATCCTATTGGGACTGCTGAGCATAGTGAACTGTGAAATATATATTAACAAGCGAATCACCCCTGCTTCAGATGGCTGCAATGGAGACATGTCATAATATCAAGATTTCTATGCTTATTATCTAAGTTAAATATAAGAGTATTATGCTCATAAACCTTTAATATTCAATTCACCAAATAATGGTGAAAACTGTATTAAAATCCGTTGCGTAGTTTAAGCAGAACAATGTGAGCACACAGACAGACACGCAAAAGTGACCTTAATTTAAAATAATGTAAACAGATAAAGATGTTTTGTTTTGTTTTTAAGCTTATTCTAATCATGAAAAGTGGTCAACACCGCCTATGGACATCTACAAAAATTTGGGCTTCCCAGATGCGTAGCCATCCCAGATAAAAAGTTGAATTTAACTGGAAAACAAGGATGCTGTTTGTTCGCAGAAATAAATATGGATGGTGATTCTTCCCCGGTGGTGCTTCTTCACAAAGAGCTCAACTGTCATTACTCAATGATGGTTCGCAAAACACAAAATACATACAAATACATTTATATATGGCGCACATTAGCTCGGGGACTAGACACAACAATAGGCTACGGTCGACAATTCTCATAAACAGGGTGGCAGGGACATTCACTGTTGTTGTATGTTTGCTACGCTAGCAATGAAAATGGCTCCAATAATTGGGGTAAACAGGAAAATGCATTTATCCCTGAATTTATATCTACTTGCTAAACTGACCAGGTGAATGTAAAACCAGTAGCCAATAATAGCTATGTATTTTCACGTCCTAGCTTGAATATACTCTTTTAGAAATGTATGTAGGTACTTGTGTCTTTTATATTACTTCCTAATTCTTACTGCTTTTGCAAAGGGATTTAAGTGTCTTTTAATTACAATTATTATACTTGTTTACAGGTACAAGTTTGACTGCTGCTATGAAATCCACTATTAGCACCTAGCACCAATACTATTCAACCTCGCAAAGACGGCGACGGAGGAGACCATTAGGGCTGCGGATACGTGGAAATCATGAGAAATGAGAGTGGCATGATAAAAGAATAGCACGGTCCATGTCTTTGAAGGAAGAATATTGGAAATCAAAAATAGGGAATCTATAACAAAAATGTAGCTTTATTATGTATCAAAATAAATTGTTTCTACAAAATGTCTCTTGTTATTTGTGTGACTTTTCTTCAATTTTTGGCCTTAGAACTGGCGTCATTAATAAGTGGCACATGGGATAACACATTGGACAATCACTGTCTCCTATGAGCTTCCTCTCGAACTTATTCTCTTCAAAAACGTCTTGAGTACCCACTGAGCCTATTCTTGATTGAGTTTTCCCTAAAAATCCTTTCATCATGTATACTTCGAATGAAGAATATGTTATGTAGGTAATCATTCTCGTAATGCATTTAACCGAGCTTTGTAGGTCTTCCTCCGTCTATAATAATACAATTGAATCGATCAGCTGACTCAAATAAAAACCGCCATATTGCCTCTTAGCATCCTCATAATAAGCTACCGTTGGTGTTTTTTTGTCAGCTGCTAATCAATTGCTTTGCGACCTCTTAGCGCTAAACAGAGTTTATGAATACGAATTTTGCTAATCATTTGCTTAGCAATTGATTAAAATTTAAGATACGTTTATGAATAAGACCGTTGCTTACCAATTGATTCAAATGTAAGACATGTTTATGAATTAGACTGTTGCTTACCAATTGATTCAAATTTAAGACACGTTTATGAATACGACTGTTCATGTACTACACACTGCTAATTAATCACTGAGCCTTTCCAAACCATGATGGGGTAAGCGACCACATGATATTTACATATCAGATATTGGATAACGCGATGCCCCTTGGTAAGGACTAGTCGTCATAGTTTCCGGCTGACTAACTTATTGAAACCGCCGTATACATCGTCATACGAGAGAAGAATTACTATCTGAGCATAGTTGTTAGCAGCGGTGGCCCAGAGGTAACGGCCTCGACTTACGAGTTGTAGGTCGTCGGTTCAAACCCAGGTAGGCGCTTTACTTTGTGTAAATCATTTCATCACTACTGCTCTCCTATACACCATGACATGTCATGGTGTGGGTGCCATCAATATCCGCCTCACTATTTCCCGCGATGTGGGTGTATCACCCCTTAAATTAACCCCCTACTTTCACCCCCCCACGTCACGTAACAATGCAACGGAACAATAAAGTTTTTTCATAACATGTCACACTTCGTGACGTGTGCTTATTACTTCGCTATCAGCTCGCACGTAGCTGTCCTCTGAAGTGCAGGCTGATGGATGAAGTACTCGAAATGTGGACATAGTGATGTGTGATTGAGATTACAGGTTCTTTTTTTGAGTTTTATCCGTAATGTCTGGTCGATAGTAGAGAGTCTTTGCGTTTGGCTATTTACATTCCAAGGGTTCAAATTTATGGCTTCAATCTTTGACGTCTCGGTAAATTTTCCTCGACAAATCTTTTACTGTCCAGGCCGTTCGTCTGTGGAATGCACTGCCTGTCGAAATAAAACGCGCGCAGTCGTTATTTGCGTTTAAAAGACTCGTAAAGGATCATTACTTGTCGTTGTGATCTTGCTTTCGTAAACTGTAATTATCATTTATTTACGTTTCTTATATTTCGTATGTATGTATGTATTTATGTATCTATTCCTTAGGATATGTTAATATGTAAATATCTGTGTATCTATTTTAGTTAAATGTATATTTATTTCTTGCACCACTGACAGCCCCATTTTATGTCCAGACAAATCACTGTCCATTCTAAGGTTGCCTGGAAGAGATCGCAGAAAGCGATAAGGCCGCCCATTGTATGTTTTTAGCATGATATTTTTTTGTTTTTTTGTTATGTAATTTTGTGGTGTACAATAAAGCATATATATATAAATAAATAATAAATAAAGTGGGGTTATGCCTAAGTTCACCGGACTAAAGTCACAGTCTATGTTCAGACTGTGACTTTAGTCCGGTGAACTTAGGCATAACCCCGCTTTATTTATTATTTATTTGCAGCCTCAGCAACACAGGGTATGTTCCACTGGTGATACCTAATTCGCTATTTCCAGTGGATCGAAACATTAGTTTTCTTATGGTGGGTACGAAGTTGGCGCGTCATGCAAAAAAGATAAATACTTAAGTTTATGGTTTTCCTGACTCTCTCGCAGTGCACCTCCAGTTTAAGGGTACTTGAATAAAGCAGCGGGTTATCCGGTACCGATCGCGGTAGATTGATCTACGGAAAGGAACGGTTACATTGTAGTTTCTCTATGTATGAGCTCATAAGTTTTAGCCTTTTTCCCATGGGGATAGGCAGAAACCACAGAACGCCATCTGCTACGATCCTTACATACTCATTTTGCCTCGTTTACGTTCATACATCTGGTCATACACGAGCGCCGGTTGAGAGTCCTACGCACCTGACCTTTCTGAAGAACATCACCAATAAGGTCACTATATGTCTTCCTAGGGTGTCCCCTCCCGGTCCTTCCACTCACATCTGCCTTGTAAATAACTTTTGTTAGTCTCCTTTCATTCATCCGCTCAACATGACCAAACCATCTAAGCATACTCTTTTCAGTTTTTGTCACTACATCTTCTTTTAAACCACACCGTTGCCACCCCATCATTCCTCAGCAATTCTGAGTGTAACAAAAAGTGGGTATTTTGTTGTGCTCGTTCTAAACTAATAAGAACGGTCTCGAAGTATTTGTATACATGATTAATTGAGCAATGTGGATATGGTTTGATTCAGTGCGTATTGATTTCCGACCTTAAATAGTTGTTCTTAAGTATTTAATAAATTATTTTATGTTCCGGTACCTGCTATAGGTTACCCTTAGAATAATATGTTCTGGGTCCTTGCGAAGCGTTTTATGGAACTGATCTCTATTTCTAATACAAACAAAGGTGTTATTTTGGGTCTTATATAAGACAGTTTATATAAAGTGGTGTGCTTATTCATTGTGTCTGCTACCGTTGTCAGAAATACATTTGTCATTTTATTAGAGTCGTCGGTTGTTAGGAGAGACGGCCAGTTTATTGGTTTTATTTAGCCTTCGATTACTGCCTGATAATCTAGTTTTTATAAATTTTAGGTTTGCTAGCGTGAATCTTGTTTTTTTGACAGAGAGATGATAACAGATGAATGATCCGTGACAGTAGACTCGCAGACGACAGTGTGAGATAAAGCGAAGGTTTTAAAGAAAGTAATGATCCAGGCAATTTTCTTCCCTGGAGTTCCTTGTCCTTCCTTGTGAGGCTAGTAAATTTGTGTACTTTGATGTGTTGTTTTGACTGCTATTGGTGCCGATTCTCTTGTCACAAATGCCTGTAAACTAGACTAAAATCACAAAAATTTGGATTAATCTTACCAAACGACGATTTTCCATTCGGAAATTGACTAAAGTGACACAACTTAACTATGTTTTAGTTTGACAGCACTAAGATGGCACTAAGTTCTTAGTTTAGTGAAAATGGCAATTTTACTATTCTGAATTTTACGTTTATCACCCAAAATGTTGATTGTATACATAAATCTGAATATGAATCTGACAATTTTTAATCGCGGTTAAAAAGGTGTAATTTAATTAGGAATAAAATTAGTTGGCGTGAACTAAAATTCACACCAACACCTCGACTTCAGCTGTGCAAAAACGGTATCTTTTCTTTTTTTGCTTATGTCTCGAAAACGGTGTGTCCTATCTCAAAAATAATGAAAATTTCAGCCCCCTTTGAAACCCCGAAACCTGCAAAACTCTACATGTAGATATTTTTATTTTCCATACAAAAATTAAAACTTCCTTAGAATACACGTCGAGGCTGCCCCAGGCTGCCTCCGGCTCGAACAAAGACGTTGCGGTACCAAAAGAAAAAAAAAACACTTTAACTCGCGATTGTCAAATTCGATTTAATTTGTGTCAAAATTATTTTTAAATTTAGTAATTTTTTTTGCAGAATAGCAAGATTCTCATAGTAAAAAGTAAGGAATTTTAGTTATAGTTTAGTTAGTCAGTTCGGTGTACAAGTGAATCGCCACTATTATCGATGTTCATATTGATTTCTCTTATTAAAATTACATTTCTATAAATCTTTATATTATTTATAATACGATAAAAAAACATTAGAAAATTATCAACATTTTTGAATGCAGGGCGATCCATAGTCGGATCGCGAATCCATAGATTGATTTTATTGCGAGTACATTTTTAATAGTAGAAACTAGGCAGTTCATTTCATCAATATTGCTTATAGTTTCAACGATTTTAGTTTCCAAATACTCTTTAATGTAGATCACTATCTCACCATTTTGGTTAATTGTTTCAGTGGCAGCGAAACTTTAATATTAGGTAATCTTGGGCAGTGCCTCGAGTTGAGATTGCCAAAGTTCCAGCCAGTCAAAATATTGAAATCAAATTCTAGATCCAGTCGATTTAGTAAGACCTGAAAGTCATCGAAATTATGTTCCATGCTTCTTATATTTTGCGCCAAATACTTTTTTGCAGTTTTCAGGAATTTAGGCATTACACACAGCGTAGATACGCTATGTGCAATGCCGACATTTATAGTTTTTTCGATGTCTTCCGAAATATCTGATAAATCAGCCATATTCGTTGCAATAGTTGCTTCCAGCTTTTTGCTTGCGGCTTCTTTCCATGTAAAACCCGTGTCATATATGTAGACAAATTGAGTGTGAGATTAGTGTAGTGAGTAAAACACGAATTAGTGTGTAGTGAGTTAGAAATCGGACTTGGAGGCAACTTAATATTGTCTACTAGTCAAAGTTCAAAAACGGGTGTAGTGATATCGGTAATGTCGTAGTAATATCGGTAAAAACGTTGGATCTGTCTAGTGGATTTAGTTAATATTACTGGTTTATCTTCTGATTCCTTCAAGAAAGTCCCAATATTAGAAATCCAGCCGAATTTGAAGTCGTTCCTATTTTTAAACTCTCTATATTGATAGAGTTTCCTGCCAGTTGCGGTAAGTGCTTCTGAAATGTAGACTGGCTGAGTGTCTCCAGACATTTTTAGTGCTTCAGTGCTATATTATCTTGTTTGTTGTTCAAGTTGTAGGATTTGATAGCGTTTAATTTATTAGCACGCATTTGTACAGTTTTGTACTCAACAAAAATTGTTTTGTTTTGACCAGACTTTTTCCTGTACACATGGCGTATTTGATCTGGTGTAATTTGCACGTTTAAGGAGCTGTATAGCTGGTTCACCATATCAATCAAATTTCCATTGTTAGTAACAGGAACGTTTTTGTTGTAGTGCGTCTACTTGATCCTCGAGGTATCCAATTTTGGTAAGAGCAGCGTAATTTTAAATCCATGTATAAACCCGTATTCTCTTCCAGAGTTTTTGTCCATCACTTCAGGGTTTAATTTGAAAAATGTTTTCCTTATTTTGCTCTAAGCTCACTTAACGCGCGATCGTCTGCAATCTACGATAAAAAGTAACCCTATGTCCTTACCTAGGTCATGGTCTATCTGTGTGCCAAATTGCATCCAAATCCGCCGTTTTGGCGTCAAAGCTTAACAAACAAACAAACTTACTTTCGCATTTATAATATTAGTTAGTATTATAATATTAGTTAGGATAGTAACGATTTTAATGTAATGTTTAATGTTTTATGGGGCCATAAAAATTATTGAATGTATTTCAAAGTTAATGAACAATAGAAACTAGCTTTTAAAGCATGCCATGGACATAAATATTACACTCTAACATTGAATAATATTGCTATGTTTTGCAAGCTAAATGTCTCACTATGTATTAGAAACACAATGACTAACTTTACGACTAACACTGTACTAATACCTATAGCAAATAAATGATTACGATTAGGTACCTACTGTAAAACAATACATAAATTGCCTTCAGTATTCCCAAAACATAAACAGTTTTCACTTTATATAAGTCATCTATTGGGCCGTAATTACTAAATCTACCCTTCTATGAGTTAACTTTTCAAATAGCAGCCTCTTAAACTTATAATGATCTGTTATCGATAAAACCAGTAAACTTGGATCTTTCTCACGTTCAAGTTTTCGTGTTCTTTAGGGATACTTGAATACGTATTTTAATGTAATAATGGAGGGAACATTCCTTTAAGCACAGAATTTTAATAGTATATTATAGACTTTTGAAGCGGCCTGTCTATTCATCATAAAAACCGGCCAAGGCCGTGTCAGACACAATGAAGGGTTCCGTAGTTGCGGATGAATTTATCAAAAGGACAAACTTAACTTTGTAGTTGAAACGTGACCTCCCATACATCGACATAACTCACGGTCAATTCTCTAACTGCAAATGTCAGTTTATAATCGCAAAAAAAATACGGTTTTCGAACTTTTTGCTTTAGTTGTGCTGTGAGGCCTAGCTTCTTGCCAAATTTCATGGTTAAATTAGACCACGGGAAGTACCATACAGGTTTTGATTTATTTGCGAGTGTCAAAATATGTCGCATAAAGGACCGTATTTTTTATTGTGTTGACTTAGAAGCTTGATTTTAGAGCTACAAGGTACCGTAGACCTACGTATTAAAAAGGGCCTTGACAGATAGACAGACAGACGGACGGACAAAGAAGTGATCCTATTGAGGCTGCGTTTTTTCGATGAGGTACGGAACCATAAAAAGTATGTTGGAATCTCATTTCGTACGAAATGTACGGAGATATTTTTTTAGCGATTTCTGACTATTTTCAAGCTATCTGTTCTTTTCTTGAAAAATCTGTGAATGCAGATCAAAAGGTCCAAAAATGTAAAGATTTCCTGTAGCTACAACGATTAATCACGCTTTCTTTCTTACCGCGATGAATAGCTAAGACATTCAGAGGTTGTTATTGGGGCTTACTGTCTAAGGCTCTTTAAATATCACGCTGTTATTGCTGGCAGGAGTAGGCAGACAGATACGAACCGTGAGTGCATATTACACCTACTAACTACTAGTTTTACGTCACTGTTTTTTATTTGTCAAAAATACTTCTTGGCAAACCACGGTCTGCAGCTAAACATCAGCATACAAAAGCAATACGCTCTTGGCCAATAATGATGTACGCAATGTATGTAATGATGCAGCAATAAAGTGCACAAATGTATCATTCAATGAATAACCAAACGCAATTGAGGTCGGTGTAGTAGGTCAGCTACCATCTTGAAACCATTACGACTATGTACCGGCGACATAACACCCGATAAGTACCTCGCGTACTGGTTTAGTGCATTAGCGTGAAACATGATTGCATAGCATGTGTTTACCTTATGTATAGTACCTTAGGTATATACGTGTATACTTAAGGTAATATACAGTATATACCTCAAGGCTTGCGCTGCTATAATGATACTCCTACCATCAATAGTAATTTTTTTTTAAAATAAAATCTAAATTTGTTTCCAAATGGTAAAAACAATATTACAAAAAATACAAAAGCTGAAAAAATTGCCATTTTACAAACGTTTCAAAGTAAGTGATAGCACCTAACATTGTCCGTACCGCGCGACATAATACCGTCCATTAACCTACCTACTTAGATGTTTAATGAGATTGCTGATATCAAATGTTTTAAGCCGAGCGTAAATATCGGGGATGCAGAACTCAAATGCTAAAATAATGTAAATTTGCGAAGTTATTTAGTTCTTCTTTTTTTGTTTTCGAGCATTGTTCATGTGTTGCAGATTGTTGGAGAGCAGCACTTGGCTACATAGAACTACGCTGAGCTATTCGAACCTATACATTTTTTCGTAGCGCTACGGTTAGCTACGCTTGGCTACGCTTTTATCGTAGCGCTACTCACGACTATGCTGGACTACGCATTTTTATCAGCGATACGCATGACACTACGTTTGGCTTCGGTTATTTCGTAGCGCTTCGCAACTGCACGATGTTCAAAGCAATGCTACTTAGCGCTACGCTTTTCTTCCAGGAGTAGTGGTGGCCCAGTGGTAACGGCCGCGACTTACGAGTTGTAGGTCGTAAGTTCGAACCCAGACAGGCGCTTTACTTTGTGTAAATTATTTCATCACCTTTACTCTCAAAACGGTAAAGGAAAACATCGTGAGGAAACCGGCATGTCTTAGAACCAAAAATTCGGAGACATGTGACATCTACCAACCCGCACTGGGCCCGCATGGTGGATAACGGCCGACTCCATCTCACAGAGAGGAGGCCTGTGTCCCAGCAGTGGAAGTGCTTTTCTTCCAAACTCTTCTTACTTTTAAATCCAAAACATTACAAAAACGATTAAACTGTCACTTCAAACAAAAGTTTAACTATCCAATTATAATATCATATAATACAACCCAGTTCACAAATAACAACTGATCAATTGATTAATGAATGCCACAGATGCGCAGAACCGAACACATTGCTAATTAGTTTTTAATGGCCAAAGTTTTGATTCGAGTCTCGTATTCCTGTTCTCATATGATTGCGTGTATCTTTAGTAGGTGGTGTTTTTGTAAGAAGCAGTACGTCGAGTTCCCACGATCTAAGAAGTTTTTAAGTGTAATAGAAGTTGATAATGTTTGTAAACGTTTTTTTCTTTAAATATTATTTGGTTAAAATAAATGAAAATCGCCACCTCTACCTACAGCAGCATTTTTTTTTTCGTTGTTCAGTTGGCACACCTGTTTTCCATTTTGGCGCGGTGTTTGAGTTGCATCTGTTATTTAAATTAAGTGTGTATTGGGAATTTCATAATGGACAAAAACACCGAATAAAGAGTTTGTCTTAAATTTTGAACACGAAATTTTCATTGGCAATCAATGGAATTTCATGTGCAGAGTCACTGAAAATGTTTCAGAAGGCTTACGGTCAATCGAATTATCAAAAACACGTACTGATGAGTGGTACAAAGCGTTCAAAAGCATCGAGTTGTGATGGAAGATTTGCTTCGCTCTGGTAGGCCATCAAGCTCGTGCATTTTCTCTTTTGTTCCACTTCCAAGCGCTTTTACTTGGGTAACTTTTAAAAGAGGCCCTCTTTTTGCTGAATCTCCTTCAAACTACTCGTGCCACTTCAAAACCAAGTCAGGAGGCTGGCTGTTGAGAATGCGTCCTCCTTTAGACACGTTGACGATTTCACACGAAAACACCAAAATCACATAGGCAATGCTTAACGAAAGTCCGGAATTAGCAAGCCAAGGTCAACGAATTTAACAGAAACAGTCCAAAGGTAAGAGGAAGCCGAGTCAGAAAATATGGCACAAAAACTTCTAGTATAGCGGAGCTTTTTTTTAACTAAACCATTACCTGTCTAGCCAAATATCAAAATAAAGCTAAAGATATTTGTGATCTGATTTTGTTTTTATGTTTAAATTAAATAATACAAAAATAATTATACATTTCTCCCTTTTCCTAAATGTTATGTTTGTAAAAGTATCAATTTAACAGAACATTAATTTAATTCTGTCAAAAACGGCTTATCTTGGTCACTAAACTACGACAAGGAACCCAAAGACATGACCATTGTAATAAAAACCTGTCGGAATATTATTCAACGACTACTTCGTGTTTTTGAGTGCATTTTTAATTCAAAGTTAAGCTTGGTGTTAACCAATGATACTCTTTCTTATAGTGCATGGTAGTGAATTAGAAATTATAAATACGATTTTTAGATTTCATGTAGGTTTTCTAAGTTTCACGGCATGTATAATGAGTAATCGAAAAACCGACAAATCTGACTTCTTAGATTGTCACGAGTTTAGTTAAAGATCGGTCACCGACAAAAACCTTACTTCTCCGTCGGACCTATTATGTAAACTAAACATGGCATAAATAAACACTTTCCTACTCACTCCTGACACCATGAGTGGTCCAATACCATTCAGTATTTACATTAGGTGAATTCGATCGCTCACGTGCGTTATTATTGTAGGTACTTACTTTAAGGTAAAGCGAATTCATTCTGATTCATTCGTACGTAAAATTGATACTTATGAAAAGGTCAAGTGGCTAATATTACGAGTATTTGATAGACGCATGTTTTTGTAACTACCTACGTAAGTATTAAAGATCAAAGGTTACGTAAAAATGTTGGTGAACATTTTCAAATAAAAAAAAAATCTTTCTTTTCTTTCTTTCTTCTGTATACAAAATATTGTTAAACATTTTAAAAGAGTAACGATGGAGCTTCTTGCCTCTTCTACTCCATACGATACTACCTTTTGGAAGGAGCGCCTAGAATCAATTCTATTTAAATGTAAATGTTGATGTTCAAAAGTGACTTTTAGTGCGTATTTGAAATAAATGCTTTGACTTTATGTCTGTGTAAGTTTCCTGATGTGTGCGGGACGCAGTGGGTTCTTTCCAATGAAATATTATGTTGTCTGACTTGAAAATAGTTTTATAATTGTACTTAGTACACCAAGATTAATAAAAAAAACGGATAGGAACGAGTCTAACGCATGATCATCCCGCGGCCTTAAAGAAAAAGTGAAGTATTTGATTAAACCTGACCAATCCAGAGTCGTCTATCAAATACTCGTAATATTAGCCACTTGACCTTTTCATAAGTATCAATTTTACGTACGAATGAATCAGAATGAATTCGCTTTACCTTAAAGTAAGTACCTACAATAATAACGCACGTGAGCGATCGAATTCACCTAATGTAAATACTGAATGGTATTGGACCACTCATGGTGTCAGGAGTGAGTAGGAAAGTGTTTATTTATGCCATGTTTAGTTTACATAATAGGTCCGACGGAGAAGTAAGGTTTTTGTCGGTGACCGATCTTTAACTAAACTCGTGACAATCTAAGAAGTCAGATTTGTCGGTTTTTCGATTACTCATTATACATGCCGTGAAACTTAGAAAACCTACATGAAATCTAAAAATCGTATTTATAATTTCTAATTCACTACCATGCACTATAAGAAAGAGTATCATTGGTTAACACCAAGCTTAACTTTGAATTAAAAATGCACTCAAAAACACGAAGTAGTCGTTGAATAATATTCCGACAGGTTTTTATTACAATGGTCATGTCTTTGGGTTCCTTGTCGTAGTTTAGTGACCAAGATAAGCCGTTTTTGACAGAATTAAATTAATGTTCTGTTAAATTGATACTTTTACAAACATAACATTTAGGAAAAGGGAGAAATGTATAATTATTTTTGTATTATTTAATTTAAACATAAAAACAAAATCAGATCACAAATATCTTTAGCTTTATTTTGATATTTGGCTAGACAGGTAATGGTTTAGTTAAAAAAAAAGCTCCGCTAAACTAGAAGTTTTTGTGCCATATTTTCTGACTCGGCTTCCTCTTACCTTTGGACTGTTTCTGTTAAATTCGTTGACCTTGGCTTGCTAATTCCGGACTTTCGTTAAGCATTGCCTATGTGATTTTGGTGTTTTCGTGTGAAATCGTCAACGTGTCTAAAGGAGGACGCATTCTCAACAGCCAGCCTCCTGACTTGGTTTTGAAGTGGCACGAGTAGTTTGAAGGAGATTCAGCAAAAAGAGGGCCTCTTTTAAAAGTTACCCAAGTAAAAGCGCTTGGAAGTGGAACAAAAGAGAAAATGCACGAGCTTGATGGCCTACCAGAGCGAAGCAAATCTTCCATCACAACTCGATGCTTTTGAACGCTTTGTACCACTCATCAGTACGTGTTTTTGATAATTCGATTGACCGTAAGCCTTCTGAAACATTTTCAGTGACTCTGCACATGAAATTCCATTGATTGCCAATGAAAATTTCGTGTTCAAAATTTAAGACAAACTCTTTATTCGGTGTTTTTGTCCATTATGAAATTCCCAATACACACTTAATTTAAATAACAGATGCAACTCAAACACCGCGCCAAAATGGAAAACAGGTGTGCCAACTGAACAACGAAAAAAAAAAAGAATATGAACGAGAGAACGTTTAATTATTCTGTAAGCTTTTGCCTTTGTCCAGCCATATTCTGTTAAGCTTTTCTTGATATAAATAAATGTTACCCTAAAAGTATGTTTGGTAATATTGTACGTAGTGTTTCTTGATAAGCTTTGCGTTCCTTTCTTGTTTATTTTTCCGCAAAACGTAACATCACGACTCTATTCCCCAAAGGGATAGACAGTGGCGCTGGCAGTTTAATTGTATTTAGGCGATATATAATAAAAGCTGTTGCTCGCGACTTCGTCTGCGATACAGGCTGAAAAGTAGCCTATGTCAATATCCTGGTCATGGTCTATCTGTTCAGCCGTTTTTTACAGAGCATTTTTGGACACCTTAGTGTCATATACTGATGAAAATGTTAGAATTCGTGACTTCCACTATGAATGTAACGGATACGGTCTTCTAGGAAACCGTAGCTTTAAACTAAATAAATAATCGACAATTCAAATCAAATCAAAATATTTTATTTCACATACACCTACATGGACACATAAGCAACGTCAGAAGCTAGGTGCACGGTTCCAATTGGTCGTTTCCAATGGCGAAGAGCCGGCAAGAAACTCCACGGTTACTATTTTAAAAGTAATTGGCTTTAACAATATTTTAAAATTAGTGTTAATAATTATGGGAGGCCCATATAGGCCGCTCTATAGAAAATGTAAAATGTATATAATAGAAAATGGTTTAGAACTCTAAAAGCCTATAACGTTCTCACATTCACAAAATATAAAAAATCTATAGAATATATAAATAAAAAAAATCTACTAAACCTATTTGCATACATAAATATAAAAACCAAAAAATATATACTTACGTATAAGATGGAAATACATTCCGCGCATCATTACAGCAAAACCATACAAACAGTTTTAGGAAGGTTTGTCAAAAAACTAGTGTCAGCAGTTTTTTTAATAGCCTTTCAGTTTTTAGTAATATAAACATATTATTTCTTAACATTGCCAAAATAACGACATAATTTTCACAGAATTATGGCTTTTCATATAATAATAGACTGGAAATTACATTGAGACCTACTATTTCAAATATTTTTAATTTCCAATAATTATTCTGAATTATGTGGGTAGATAAGAAAATAATTGGCTTGAGTCTACTATCGTTTGGCAGGAGTTTTGGGGTAAAAAGGGTTGAAGATGGTAGGGGTGGGTTCCCTGATTATAACGCTACCACTCTTATTACTAGGTAATGCGTATTTTTCGAGAAATTAATAATAAGTTTCCAACCTCAAATTAGATTACAGCGTAACGAAACGTTAAAATCGGTAATTGACAACCAAATCTGTACTAGTGTATTGTCTGTGGTGTAAACTGTAGTGCAAAATCAATGAAACGGAAAATAAAAAAAACAATATTTGCGTCATGTGTCAGTGTCATTTGTTTACGTTCATTCCGTTTCTCCCAGAGTTGTGAGAAGTTAGTGTACCCCCACTTCATGGTTAAAATAGGTCGACATTGTTCCAAAACCGAATCGGGGCACCCCGACTCCACGTAGTCTTTTGGCTCCTACCCCTAGAGTGTTTATAAAAATCCGGAGGCGCGAAGGGAGGGCAACCCCCGCCCGCTGTAACAAAGCATAGGCACCCGTGCGAACCGTAGCGGCTGAGGCGAGCATGGTTGCCTATCCTTTGTTACGCAAGGGCGAAGGGGTTGCACTTCCCGCAGCGCCGGAGACGTTAGAAAAGCGACATTTAAGTGTTTTGCGGTTAGGTTACAATAATTAGTTTTTCTCAAGAACGGTGCGTTACCTTTTCATGGAAGTGGTACCAGGGGAGACGCAGCACCCCCCTCCATCCCCCCCACCTCCCCACCCCTTCCTCCTGCCAAACGATACTAAACTTTAACCGTTTCAAGAATTACTTGGGCATACAATTTTGAACTTCAATAAATAATTTCATACAACTGTTAGGCTCTTACATACAGTGAAAAATATCTACTAACAAAAATCTTATGAACTAACAAATAACACACTTAAACTATATATCCTTTCCGATCGCATATCCTTCAGTAAAATCAATGGTATAGACATCTAGCATTTTTCCGAACTCGTTTCAAAATAATTTCCGG